>CM032231.1:110520000-110530000 GCA_019009955.1 Riptortus pedestris | reverse complement strand
ACAATAACAACCGTTTAAGCCTAATGTCCTAGGATGATTATGATATTAACAATACTAGTATGGATGTAAATGGTATTAACAATGTTTTGTGTTTAATATCCTGGTAATGGTGTAAACGGTATTTGCATTTGTTTATGTCTAACATTCTGTTAAGGGTGTAAATGTGAATCGTTTAAGTCCTTAGTTCTGTTTAAGCGTGTAAATAATGAGCTAGAAAATACACTCATAAAAAGAGATATACTACTAGTGATACAAATAAAAACTGAAAACAGTACATAAACCACTTAACATGTCTACAAGCTCTATAAATACAATGTTGAACATGATTTTACAACACTGTCAATTTCCATTCTCTTTCCTTTGAAATGGACACTAGTTTTGTGTTTGTTAGGTAAACAAAACAAACAGAGCAGCAATGTTTCACTGCAAACAACCTACCTCTTTCCCTCTTATTGAATAACTCACAGGCAGTTGAAACAGAAAACTTTAGAATTTGCAGTATCATTTAATGACTTGTCTTGAACAACTACTTTTTCTACGAAATTTCGATTTATCGTACAAATTGCTATTATTCTGACAACAAATAAGTATATAATAAAAAATAAGTCCTACTTCGTGAATAAAAGACTTCTGGTTTTAATAAATAATATATTGATAAAAAAAAATAATCATTAAATTGAAAATTCATGTCAGAAAAGAATGTGAAAGAGCCATATTTATGTGCTCATTAACGACATATAAGAAAAAGTACTAATAAATTAAAAGAAATGAATACGAAAATGTTAAAAAATTATCTGGTTGCTTACTTGTATTTTATCAAATACCAGGATGTTAAGATTTTGAAAAATGGTGTTCGTATGGTAGTAGTTAATATGAGTAAACCCTTTCTAATTACTACCTGTGTTACCCGTTCTAGATGGGATGAAATAATAAAAGTCCATCACGCAGGGGCTGCGTAAACTACTCAGATTTCCCACGTGAAATTTTACAATAGAGAAATCTACATACTGGTACCACAACGCCACCGTGAGTATTGAGTGAATAAATACAAACATTAATAAGAAAACACCCGACGGTAAGCGTATGAAATGTACACACACAGTTCTGTCAACTTCTCACCGGAAAGAAAAACCATTACTGAAATATATCTCAATATAACGTATTAATTTGATTAATTGAAAACTATTTACTATATCTTGTACTGTAATTTATAATTAATCAGAATAATTTTTATCTCAATCAATCAAATTTAAGTAGTCCAAAAAACTTAAGAAAGGGGGAGGTCACCAGAACATGCTTGCATGTATTTCGTATAATAAAGGACTCTTGAAAACAATATTTAGTATTTAAGCTTCGAATAATGTGTTTTATTACATAACATAAAACATGTGTTTTTCCTGTAACATGAGTAAAAGTGGGAGGGGGGTTGCTGAAGGCAGAAAACTTATTATATATATATATATATATATATATATATATATATATATATATATATATATATACACGATTTTAAACGGACCTCATTTTCGTCATCTCCTAGGTAGGATCGATGGACATTCGAAGAAAAATTTCGAAAAACGCGTCATGAGACGAACCTCAATTTCTCATTTCCCTAAAAGGAAATCTGCCAAAATGGTTTTCGTCGAAATATAAATTATGGATGACGTTAGCCACTGTAACTATTTCGAGAATATTGGTATTATTCAGTTAATCACTGGGGTGAAGTAGGATAATTTTGGTTGATAGGTATTTAAAGAATTTACCTTTAGACTGTTGTTGTGCTTGCAAAAGAAGTGCTCAGCAATAACGTTCTAAAAATACAAACTCATTCTCAATTCTGAGACAATCTCAAGATTCTCGTTTTCAATAGTAGTGGTGCAATAGTACAAAAAGTCCGTCACGCAGGGACTGCGTAAACTAAGCAGATTCTTCACGTGAAGTTGTACAATAGAGAAATCTCCATACGAGAGACGAACAGTTATGGCAAAGGGGCGAACTAGCTTTTGGAGGGAAATTCCGTCGTACGTTATCGACCCAAATTTAATAAAAATGCCAATATCTCGGTTAATATTCAATATAGAGAATAAATGTATAGAACAATATTTCTAGTAAATTTAATTTGCAGTAAGATTAGTTCTATATACTTTTGTGATCTGACGTACGGTAACGGAGATATTTCGAATTTTCGAAAATCCCCCCTCTAACCCCCCCTCTCCCACTGGTCCGATTTCAGCCATTAACGAACTTGATCTGTCTTTTTGCATAAAAAGTTTAAATATCGAGTTTGGTAACGATAAAATAAAAATTGCGACCGCTAGAGCGTTAACAGACAAATATATATATATATATATATATATATATATATATATATATATATATATATATATATATATATTAGTTATAGTATTTTGAACGGACCTCATTTTCGTCATCTCCTGGGTAGGATCGATGGACATTTGAAGAAAAATTTTCGAAAATCGCGTCATGAGTACGACCTTAATAGCTGATTTCCCTTAAGGGATATCTCCTTATAAAACCAGCTCAAGGTATGACGGAGCGCCACCCAAAGACTATCAAAGTCTCAGTCCAAAACTGAGTTCTAAAGTGGGTTTCCTTTCCTCGTATATCGCCCGTTATTTCTGTCATTTAGCCCAGAGGTCGCAGACTATTCTACACCAATTAACATTCTTGTCGTTTCGTTATGCCAATTGATTCAGTCTTTTTGAACAGAACTTTCCTCTTCAATAAATATACTGTATGAAGGAGTCTAATTTATTCAACAACCTTATACAGTACCATCCACATTCAGAAATTCATTATGAATCATATAGCTTCCTAGTAGTTCGGTTTAATTAAACTACCGCATTTAATTACGAGATTAATAAAGCAAATACCCCCAGGCTAATGACATGGTTTTACAAGGCAAACTATGAATATTACATTTTATAATACTAATAATAACTAAAATAACTACTAAAATTAACTTTTAGCGGATTTCCCACAAGGGAAATGAGCAATTCATTTTGTACTCAAGACTCGATTTTTGAAAAATACCCTCAAATTCTAAATTATACATATAAATATATACACCTGTCTGTTACCACTCAAGGAATTTTTGTTTGATCATTCTCTCAGTCTTACTCAACATATAACTGATTCACGTACAACTAAAGATGAAATTGGTTAACGGCTGAAATCGGATCTGGAGATGGGGCGGTTTTAACAATTCAAAATATTATACGATCGATCGAAAAGATTTAAAATTCAAGACAATGACAAATGTACGTGCGACTTACAGACAACACAAACGTTTTTACATATACTTTATGACTGCACAACATTTAGTCAAAATAGATCAAATTTAATAATGAACATAATTTTAAAAGGAGGTAATTGGCCAGAACCACCTCATATTATATTTAACAAATATAATAAAGAATTTATAAAGTTTATCAAAAGTATAGATATGGATGTAGCAAAAATACACTAGAATGTGAAGTTGATTTTGAGGAATGGGAATTATAATTCAATATATTTACCTTACATAGACTCGCAAATTAAACATCGTTGAGTTTAAGTTTAATTTCAATTGATATGCTTTTGTTCTTATTGTATTTATTTATTTACTTTTCATTTCATTTATTAATTCTGTTTGTAATTACCATACTTATTTTAATATTGTATTTTATTTTTTTTTTCATTTTTTTATTTATTTTTTTATTTTATTTCTTGAATATTTGAATAGACAGTTGATAAACAAATATTTATTGTAAAATAATGATGTATTTAAACATAATAATACATGTAATATGCCATGTGGCAATGGAACATGTATTCGAATAAATAACTCCTCACAGGGTTACTATGAGGAGAAAAAAAAAAAATACGCTCGTTCGAAAAATTGAATAGAACCAATCTTATTACGGCAAATTATTTATTTTATTTTATTTATTTATTTATTCAGGAGCTCCCGATCTTGGCGATTTGGCTCAAAGTTTCACAATGTAAAATGAAAACAAAATAATAGAAAAATGATAAAAATTGAAACAACAAATAAAAAATTAAATACAACAAATAATCATTAAATACTAGTAATAAAGACAATTAATAAACATTAGACTAGTAATAAAGACAACAATTTAAAATTGTTTTAATAAAAAAAATTATGTTATTCTAATATACTAGTACACTTATATTATTTTTTTTTTTATTTGTTTAGTTTTGTGTCCCACAGCGATGGTGGTTTGCATTATTAGGATGATATATTTACTCCTTCATGTGCTTACGTTGTTTGTATTTTTATATTATGGAAAATATTTCTTTGATATCTGATTCTTTCTCATATCCGTGCTTTGTCTAAAAAAATATAATAAAAGTTAACCCTTTTAAATCTTTTTAGGTATGCTGTAAATGTCTGGCAAATTAAATGTTCTATAAATGGTATTATATACACGCTATAGTTACTATTAACCAATATAAATGCATTTTCTAAATTTGTAGTCTTTTGTAAGCCCCCACTATTAACCATCGAATAAGCGATATGAAACGTCTTATCCGAAGCTTAAATTCCAAATATTGTTTTCAAAAGATCTTTACTAGATGAGGTACATACAAATGACGTCATGAATTAATATTTTAATTTTTAAACTTGAAAATTTTTATTTGATCTATACCGTAAGTACTCAATATTAAACTGTTTAAGTCAATACTGAAGATCCTATACGTTAAAGGTTGAAACCGGACCATCGATAAGGGATAGTTCAAGAAAGGGAGAATTAGAAAGTTCTAAATATATCCAAAATTATGAGCCTAATTGAAAATGTATGTAAAATAAATCTCGTTCAACTGTTGCTGCTCTGTAATTGAGGAGGTCATTGTAAAAAGGGCTGAGATATTGTGAGTGCAAAATTTCACTTGTATATATCGTTTAACCTGAAACTTGTGCAACTTGAACTTCCAGTAATGAAATTATGTTCAATTTTTGGTCATCTCATTTATACAGTAATATATAAAAAAAATCGTTAAAAATATTAAATAAACTCCTTTTAAATATAACCTTACATACGCCCTTCTTGCATAGACATTGCCAAGTCAGATCTGATAATATTGAATAAGAACTAAAATAAAAACATATTTACAGCTATATGAAGAAAGTTAGTTTTTCAATAAAATACTACTGTATAAGAAACGTTACAGTATGGGATCCTCTTTTATCAGTGAAATTACTACCAGAAAGTACTTTTCCCTGAATGAAACGAATGCGTTTTTCAGAAATTTGGTAAAGGCTGAGTAAACATTTGAGACAAGCATTAATAGGAGTTCCGCTGCATTTTACTGAATAGTTGCACAGTATGTCACTGTGTTTTTGTGCTGGTACACAGTGAGTGGAGCACTCACTATAAGGTATCCCGCAAGAAGTGAGTCTTGGCGTACTTTATCACAACCGTAAAAATGATCAAACAAATTATCGTGCTCGTTTGCAGTAAATTTAATTCCACAGGTTTGTTTACAACAGTTCAATATCGAGATAAAGTTCTTAGTATCCATCCTACCTTTTGTTGAAGTATACGATTCATCCGAATATCGTTTATTCTTATTTTTTTTGCGATCTTGAAAAGATTCATTCTTCCTTTTTTTTCTTCGAAGTTTTGAAAATACGTTTACCACTAATAACTTCTTCCAAATTGCTCATTTTTAAAAAGCACAGCAACAAACGAAAATAGCAAAATACAACTTTATTTAATTTACGCTGCTCTAAATATAGAATATTTACGAATCACAATAGCAGAAAGCAGGCTAAACACCAGCTCATTCAAAGAGGTGGTAATAGGTGAATAAGAGAGATATATACTCGTAATTTCGTACAGATATAAAACAGACGACAAGAATTCTAAAACTGCCATCTCCGCAAAAAGGGTTTATACCGCCATACGCCCTTCTTACATAGACCTCAATTGTTTATCATGTTTGAAATGAGCACATTTGAGTTATTCGTAATGTTGAAGATCAGACGTTTAGTAGTTCAGATGATTGGGAGATGAAATTTGTTGTGAGGTTAAGCAATGTATGAGAAAACGTGATATTAAAAGTTGAATGTGTCTATAAGTTATTTGTAAACATGAGTTTACGCAGCCTTGACTTACTTTCTATTTCTACAAACATCAATAGTTTTAATATTCTATGGACATAATTGTCAGCTTTACAAGTTTATTTTTAGCCCCCTCGTGTCATCTAAAATTTATATGTTTTCACCTCTCTGACCAAATCCCGCCATTTACTTAGTTTCATATTGTTGAAGGGACAAAAAAAGTTATAGAGACTGCTGTCGGTAGTTTGGTCCGACGAAGACCGCCCCAGAGTACAAAAAGTATATCTTTAGGAACTAACTTTGGAATGACACGTCAGACATCTAAACTGTGGAACTCTTACTTTCACACTCCAGCACACAGAAGTAAGATACTTTGACAAGCCTTGACGCCACCTTAGAATTACTGGGCGATTTTCCAATTTATCAACCGTCAGCAGAATTTCATTAATTGTGAAAATAAATATCAAAAAGGTTATATAAATATTCAGATGGTTAGACGTCTCCCTTACCAACCCGAAAAAAATCAGATTCCAAAAGGAAGTTTTCCGCACATCATTTACAATAATTTCATTCCGAATGTTATGTACGATATTCCCGTACTGGATGAAAAAATGCTCTTAACTTACTTGGCGATGTGATTATAACAATACACTATATGTTTAAACTCAATATGATTTGAGTTTGCAGGGCGGGCTGCAATCTCGTTCACATACCTTGCTTGTAGAGTATAAATTAATTTGTATGGTATCACTGTTATTTATTTACACCAGGAGTATAAATTACCAGAGAATATATTTATTTTAATGTTTTAAATAAATAATTTAAGTAAAGCATTGTTGATGCTGAAGCAGGGGCTGAAGTTGTCGGGAAGCTAACACAGTTAAGGGGTGGTTAAAAAGGTAAACAACCTAATACGGATACGAGCAACGACCTACTACACAAAACTATTTACCTGGACACAAGCTGTAACCACCCTTCGTTTGACTAATGTAAGTAAACAGACACAGACTAAAACTTAAACAGCCTAATAGGGTGAACAGACGTATAAAACCTACTGACCAACGGACAACTAACTCAGTACAACTCTAGACGGCTTGAAGATGGTGCCTTCGCATCGAAAGCGCTTGCCAGACGTACTCGATCGTCAGACGACGGTTTTCACTGACAGAATCATCTATACTGGCGGTTCTAACCGTTTATTTGATTTACCAGTTAATTATGCTAACTTATTTCAGTGAAATGATGGAATTGCATTCTACCCAAATTTACTGTTATGTATGTGACTAAGCTCGCAATATCGCATTGGTTTCTGACATACATTCTGACATCTACATTATAGATAATATTTAACCCTAGAATGGTATTGAACGTAAAAATTACGTGTGGTCTGTTTTGAACTGTTACCAAAGGGCAGTTATCGACCCCACCACCCCCATCCCTCAGCTATGAGCCCTCTAAACAGTTCGGACTTGACCTCCGCCAAGTGCAGCTAAGTGAACCTTCCCATGAATCCAATATTATTTTTTGAAATAAAATCGACACGTAATATTTACGTATCAATACTATTAACCGCAACTTTTTGGCACGTAAAATTTACGTATCGCTACCAATAACCGGTTTTTATGCTATAACTTAGTTAATATTATTCTCAATTTATTTTCTTCCAATTTATTTCTATATTCTAATTTATTTTCTTCCAATTTATTTCTATATTCTAATTTATTTTCTTCCAATTTATTTCTATATTTTAATTTATTTTCTTCCAATTTATTTCTATATTCTAATTTATTTTCTTCCAATTTATTTCTATATTCTAATTTATTTTCTTCCAATTTATTTCTATATTTTAATTTATTTTCTGTTAATGTTTTTAACTTTTATTTTTTAATATAAAAAAGACAAAGATATATAGAACGAATATAAATAATAATAATAATGTGTTTATAGTTTCTGAAAAAAATCTTCAACGGACGAAGAAATCAGAAATTTGTTGAAAGAACTCTCCGATGGGTCAGATGGGAAAAATGACAATTATGAAATAGATGGATACGGATACGACAGCGATGACTATCTGGAGCACTCTCCAAGTGATGAGGAATGTGCCTTCGGAAATGATTGCAACACATAGCGATGAGAGAGAGAAAATTTTAGAAAACATCAAGGCAATAGAAGAAAGAGAAGAAACACAGGGACAAAAAAAAACTAAAACCTCTCAACCACACAATATTGACAGATCAGTCACAATAAATGTAGAAGGTGGTGTTGTGCTTGGTAAGAATGGAGCACACAACCTCCGGAACGTGTTTCGAACAAAGCGCCAGAAAGGAATGCCGTGCATATTATTAGATATTATCGATGACATAAGTTAAAGAAAAGTGTATCTTTTAATAAAATTAAAAAATAGTCACTAGGATTAACCAATTTTGAATAATTTCACCAACTACCAGTTGGTGGTGGTGGTGGCACACGTAAATTTACGTATCAATACGATTAAGTGGGAAATAATATCACTACTATTCTAGGGTTAACTATAATAAATGATATCTATTGTTTAGATTTGAATTATTTACGGTGTGTCATAAAGTGGAGAGGGATTGACTAGGGACTTATTTTCATTTATTCTTCACAACTAAAATTTCTGTTCTATAAGTCTCCTACCTGGCCCTTACGGGAAAACAATGCACCCAATGCATGAAGCCTTGCCTTAGCTAGTACAGAACGATCCAACTATTTCGAACAACAATTTAATAAAAAAATGATATTTGTAATTAGTTATTTATTAATACCAAAATTTAAAAAAAAGGGAAATTTTACTTTTTAAATATGACATTTCTTAAATTTGTTTGACGACACTCTTCAAACCTTGTGCGGACGTTATTGAAGACTTTTCCAAGAAGTTGTTGAGTTTGAAAAAGTAAGATCCAATTATGCACTTCGTGGACAAACTATAACTTTGGGGCTATGCAAAGGGCGTTGGTGTGGCAACGTTGGATTGTTCTCTGTCCAAAATAGACAATTTTGGCAATTCACATAACCGTTCACGTTGAAATGGGCCTCGTCGCTAAACAAAATGTTGTCGAAATAATTAAATCTCTCTAACATTATGTTTACATAATTTAACGTCAGAACATAATCATTTTCAAACTCAATTAGCGCCAACTAAAAAAAGAACTGAGCTTGCTAGCATTGCCCCTCCCCCACCTCCGCTCCAAAATTTAGAGTCTCGTTCACTTGTAAAATAGTTGGTCCGTTCTGAGGCAACCTATATATATTAAACGGACCTTATTTTATCTATGGATAGTTGAAGAATTTTTCGAAACTCGCACCATGAGTACAATTTCAATGGCTGATTTCCCATAAAGAAAATCTTTTAAAGAATCCTTATTGTTACTCGTTGTTGGGGTTTCCCTGACTCTTGGTCGCAATGGTAATAAAATATAGATAGTAAGAAAATTATCCCTTAAGGGAAATCAGCTATCGAGGTCGTACTCATGATGCGAGTTTCGAAACATTTCTTCAAATGTCCATCGATCCTACCCAGGAGATGACGAAAATGAGGTCCGTTCAAAATTATATATATATATATATATATATATATATATATATATAAATATATATATATATATATATATATATATATATATATATATATATATATTTGTCTATTAACGCGGTCTAGCGGTCGCAATTCTTGTTTGATCTTTACCAAACTCGGAATTTAATCGTTTTATGTAAAAAGAAAGATCAAGTTCGTTAATGGCTGAAATCGGACCAGTGGGAGGGGGGTTTAGAGGGGGAGGATTTTTGAAAATTCAAAATATCTCCGTTATTATGCGTCGGATCAAAATATTGTATAGAATAAATCTTATTGCAAATTAAATTTACTATAAATATTGTTCTATACATTTATTC
>CM032231.1:110395000-110515000 GCA_019009955.1 Riptortus pedestris | reverse complement strand
ACTAAGGTTCCAGCTTCATTGAGACTAAGGTTCCAGATTCATTGAGACTAAGGTTCCAGCTTCATTGAGACTAAGGTTCCAGATTCATTGAGACTAAGGTTCCAGATCCATTGAGACTAAGGTTCCAGATCCATTGGGACTAAGGTTCCAGATCCATTGAGACTAAGGTTCCAGATCCATTTGGACTAAGGTTCCAGATCCATTGGGACTAAGGATCCAGATCCATTGGGACTAAGGTTCCAGATCCATTGAGACTAAGGTTCCAGATCCATTGAGACTAAGGTTCCAGATCCATTGGGACTAAGGTTCCAGATCCATTGAGACTAAGGTTCCAGATCCATTGAGACTAAGGTTCCAGATCCATTGGGACTAAGGTTCCAGATCCATTTGGACTAAGGTTCCAGATCCATTGGGACTAAGGTTCCAGATCCATTTGGACTAAGGTTCCAGATCCATTGGGACTAAGGTTCCAGATCCATTGGGACTAAGGTTCCAGATCCATTTGGACTAATGTTCCAGATCCATTTAGACTAAGGTTCCAGATCCATTGGGACTAAGGTTCCAGATCCATTGAGACTAAGGTTCCAGATCCATTTGGACTAAGGTTCCAGATCCATTTGGACTAAGGTTCCAGATCCATTGGGACAAAGTTTCCAGATCCATTTGGACTAAGGTTCCAGATCCATTGAGACAAAGTTTCCAGATCCATTTGGACTAAGGTTCCAGATCCATTGAGACAAAGTTTCTAGAACCATTTGGACTAAGGTTCCAGATCCATTTGGACTAAGGTTCCAGATCCATTGGGACAAAGTTTCCAGATCCATTTGGACTAAGGTTCCAGATCCATTTGGACTAAGGTTCCAGATCGATTGAGACAAAGTTTCTAGATCCTTTTGGACTAAGGTTCCAGATCCATTGGGACTTAGGTTACAGATCCATTGGGACTTAGGTTCCAGATCCATTGATACTTAGGTTCCAGTTCCAGCTTGAGCAATACAATTTCTCTACCAGTTTTATTACTTTATTTGTGTTAGTCTTTTTTATTATGAGTAAAACATTTCGAATAATTTTATTTTATTTTTCTACATAACCTCCAATAAATGTTTTCGGGCAGTTCTAGCACAAGTACCGTATTACCCAAATCGAAATGGCATATACTGTATATGTAATAATGCCGGTAGTAATTATTTCGTTTCCCACCAACTACGGAATGAGAATCAAATCTACCAGGAAAATCTGACGTCATACATTAAACTGCTATACATGTTCTCCGTGTACCCTCGGCGAAAGTAAAGATGGCGTCTGGGGTTAGACACCCCTAAATATCTGGGTTAGGCGAAAACATACATTCCTACGGCTAAATCCCTTGTGTATGGTAGGACCCATCTCTCCTTATACATTTCTCCGAGGGCCTTTCTCCACCTTTCTATCTGTCTCTCTCCCTCTCGGTTTTCACTCTCAATGGAAGATAAATCGGTTTCCAGCCACCAGCTATAAGGAATGCGATGAATAAATAACCGAACACTTCCTGTGGATAAATGTAATTCCTCTTTCAGTCGCGAGGCACCAACTAGATGAAAATATAAAAAGATGTTGAATTAGCCTGCGTTCCCCTCGTTTCCAAATAGGATTCTAACAAGATTTCCGGAGAAAATTCTCGAAAAACAGACGTTACCTCTTCTTTACGATACTCCTCATATTTTTTATACACATACACACATATGTATTTCTGAGTGCTATAATACACGGTTTTCTTTAATAAACGGAGGAGCTGTCATAGATGAAATATGGTAATTTAATAAGGAATGAAAGTATAAAACATCACTTATATTTTCTTCATAGTTTAATGGCAAGGGTCACCAATATAATACATTTTTTCGTGCAAGCTTTATTCGTATAGATCTACATGTTGCATGGCTTAATTAAACCTCTTCAGTGTCAATCCTTTTTTTAAAAAAAATCTTTGCTAGATACTGCATTAATAAGTGCCTACTAACATGATATATTTATTATATTTAATTATAGACTGCAACTTACAGTTCTGAAGTGCTCGTTCATTCTTGCATTCGTTGCGACGGTCCCTTCCTCCGTTGATACTGAGATTCCCGAAGCAGATGACTAAAGATCAATTATTTTAACGTCAACCTTGAGGTCGATTATTTCGCGTCATAATTTAAAATCGATTGTTTTAAGATAAATGGTTATATTAATTTCGGTTTTATTTTTTTTTACAGCTTTTTTTTCATATATTTTTTTTTTATTTTGTGAATATTCTCTTTTATTTTTCGTTTACTATTATATTAACTTGACTAGTAAGGGACTATCGCTGCAAATATAAGAGGGAACGAGCACTACAGAACTGTTAGTAGTAATCTGTAATTAAATTTAATAAAAAATATCATGTTAGTAGGTACTTATTAATGCAGTATCTAGCAAAAAATTATCATTCGTTTTTGTTTTTAAATAATTTTATTATGTTTTAAAAAAGGTTGGCTCATGAAGAGTTAAGCCACGAAACATGTACGGCACTATGACTAAAGTTTACGCGGAAAAAATGTGTTTTATTGGTGACTCTTACGATTAAACTATGAAGAACATATAAGAATATTGGGTTCAGAATAAGAAGAAAATTACCCTTAGTACACTACAACCCCACGAATCAAAACATATATAACAGAAGAATGAAATTTAAAAAAAAATAGTATACGTTCTCTTTGATATTTAACACTTTAATTTATAATACATGATTATAGTTTTCGTAATTACAAAATATTCCTTTTTTGTTCAGTTGGACCCTCAACCACTTTTAGAAAATTAGTTACTTAGGACGCAGTTCTTTGAAGGACCGTCCGATCCTTCCTGGAAACTGATAAAGGTTATATCCGTTGAAAATTGTATGCATATGGAGAATTTTATACTCAAATCGAAACAGATTATGTTACTTATAATTCTTGTAGATCAAGTTATTTTATCTATTAGCAGATTTCCCTTAAGGGAAATCAGCTATTGAGGTTCTACTCATGACGGAATTTTCGAAATTTTTCTTCAAATGTCCATCGATCCTACCTAGTAGACGACGAAAATGAGGTCCGTTCAAAACTGTATATATATATATATATATTTGTCTGTTACCAGCTCTAGTGGTCGCAATTTTTGTTTGATCGTTACCAAACTCAATATTTAGTCGTTTTATGTAAAAAGAAAGATCAAGTTCGTTAACGGCTGAAATCGGACCAGTGGGAGGGGGGGTTTAGAGGGGAGGATTTTCGAAAATTCGAAATATCTCCGTTACTATACGTCGGATCAAAAAATTGTACAGAATCAATCATATTGCGCATATAAATTTACTATAAATATTGTTATATACATTTATTCTCTATCTTGAATATTAACCGAGATATTTGCATTTTTATGAAATCTGGGCGGCTAACGGACGAGTGACTTTCCCGCCAAAAGCTAGTTCGGCCGTTTCCTTAACTTCTCGGCTCTCGTGAGATTTCTCTATTGTAAAACATCAAGTGGGAAATCTGCTTAGTTTACGCAGCCCCTGCGTGACGGGCATTTTTTTAGTATATTTACTTTTAACTGATATATTTAATACTTTTCTACCATCAGATAAAAACTTCAACACAACTCCTAATCGTGTCCCAATTCAGACTTTGGTGGTATTCTGTAATTATCTCCTGTTGTCATTCGAGCGATGCAGCTTATTTTCGATGAACTATCTGTTCATAGTCCTCTACTAGCCAATAATGCTAGGCGTTTCTGGTGGGTACATTCGTGTTCTGCATAATGCCCATATATTGCGCTCATGTTATGCCATGCCGACATTACACCGATACTACAACCAGTAAATTAATTTTATGTAAATGTTGTCTAATATTTCATTATCATCATTCTGAGTGCCACCTTCCACCTAATTCAAGTCATCTTACTACAAACAGTCTCTGGTCGGATTTATATTGGTGTTTCACTAGCCAAAACATAAAAAATAATGTCAATATTATAAAAGTCCGTCTCGCAGGCGCTGCGGAAACTAAACAGGTTTCCCACGTGAGTCACATATTTTCATTTGTCTCAAAACGTAAAAGTTCAATTAAAAAAAATATTTGGTATTTAGGCTTCAAATAAAATAGTTAATAATATAACAGCTTATTATTAATATGACATGAGTAGAAGTGGGGGTTTACTGAGGGGGTGAAAACATATAAAATCCAAATACCTCCATTAAAATTCATGATAAAGAAAATATGTACATGACAGTATTTATGAAAAATAAATTTACAATTACGTTTGCTATATACACATTTTTCAATGCGATGTATGATAAAGAAGGTATTTCCACTTTTTAAATTCCCCTCCCCAGAGTCGGATTTCAGCCACTAAGAATCTTGATCTTTACTTTTGCATATATCGTGTTCGGCGACGATTAAACAAAAATTGCGACTGCCGGAGGGATAACAGTCAAATATATTGATACTTTATCTAGATACATATAATTTTGAAAGGACCCAATTTTCGTCATCTCTTAGGTAGGATTTATGGACATTTGAGGAAAATATTCCTTAAGGGAAATCTGCTAAAAACTTGAAATCGAATTAATGGGGAAAAAAATGAGTGACCGAGTACCTAAGTTACCTACAGAATATATCAAAAATATAGAATGAGAATCGATTCTGGATTATTTATTATGGCGGAAGTGTGAAAAGCTCTATCTAATTGTTAAGTGTTACTTTTCTAGCAATGATTGTTCAAAGTCTACGGAGTACGACAGGGTTATCCAATTTGCAACCGAAGTATGACATAATAACCGAAAATAAATACCTTAACAGCATGCAAACACTAAAATTACAATTCACTGCTTATCATTTCCATTGCTATTTCCAGTTATCATTGCGACCAGAAACGTAAATTTAGTAACGGAGTGAGGACACTACAAAGAAAATATAACGTGTATTTAAGCCAAACGTACAAGCATACCCTGAAGAATCTTTAATTGGCAGATGAAAAATATCGAAGGCTGCCTGGAGATGAGCATACTTAAGCAATGTGGGAAATATGTCCTTATTGTGAGTTCCTGATCTGAAAATTTATTGAAACGAAGTTTTAAAAAGTACTGTAGGTGTATCCTACTCATTTTAGCTGTTCTTAACGTATTTTGGGGCTCACCTTAGCCATGACATAGAAAATATGCAGAGCCGCGATTTTCTTGTTATCTTCGAAAATTCTTCGGTTCATGAGAATAATAGGTTATCTAAAAAGAAGAAAAAAAAACGGGAATGGAAGAATAGGACGGAGATAAATTACACATATCAGTTAATTCACAAAATAAATATAATTTTTTTTATATAATTATGTAGCACTGTCTAATAGTTCTAATCATTTTTTTGATAGCAAAATATTAAAGAAAATATTTGTATTTGTGTAATGACACTTTTTTTGAGGGAAATTATAGAATGAACAAGATATTGAAGTTGAAATAGATACCATTCTTATGTCTTCCATGTTAATTTTATCAATCTGATGATGTAAATTAATTTTGAACTATTCAGTATAGCTTCTCTTATTAATGTCCACATGATACAGAAGTAGTCATGCCGGAAACATATGTAATTTTTAATTGCATGGTGGAGTTTCGCATGATTCACAGAGCCCCTGCCTGCATGGCGGGTTTTATGTTTATAATAATTTTAAATGAGTTAGAGTATGTATCTGTAAAGTTAATACAGTAGTTAGCAAGTGCTATAAACAAATCCTGATTATTGAAAACTGAAAATAAAGAGAAAACTCTTCGAGTTCTGGGGTTCGTTGGAGAGAAGGGAGTATGGTTTGTATTTTCAATTCAATAAATAATAAATATAGTTCCGGGCTGTTGCGAGGCACAAAAAAGATTAGATGACTTCATGACAGATCTGTGTAGTAAGTAAAGACAAACGACCCTTTCTCTATACTTTGTTCGTATACTGGCCTACTAAAATAGTCCTTCATTTACCAAAATAACCTAAATACAAGTCTGTAGAAAGTTTATTAACACTTATCGACTTTGAGTGATCGAAGTATCATAAGGAAGTAAACTTCAGGAATTCCGTAGGGGATCAATCTTTTTATCGTGTTTGGAAGCAGATCGAAGAGGGTGAATTGTAGAAATGTACAATTAATAATTATCACCAATAATGGGAAAAATCACACGACGTACTAGCAATTATCGCAGATAATAAAGGTCCGTCGAATATAGTATTTGGTGTTTGAGCTTGCAATAAAATGTTTTATGATATATTGGCTTATTGTTAACGTGCGCTGATTAAAAGGGGGTGGGGACTTAGCAGAAGGCTGAAAATTAAAAATATTCTAAACATCTCGTTTAATTTTCGTTGTTTTTTATGAGCAATATCGCCTCGCTGCGAACGCTCCAAAATAAAATAAATAAATAAATAAATAATTTTAGAGAAAATGTTTACAATATCTATAGAAAATATATATATATATATATATATATATATATATATATAAAGACACCAATGAAAAGAAAAATTAAAGCTGGGCATGTGCTGATTATAGCTTTGCTTCAAGTGAAAATTGATGGGATGATATAATTTATTTTGAACAATTCAACATTGCTTCTCTTAAGAATGTCTACATGATGCAGAAGTAGACATACTCAAAACGTAAGTAGTTTTTAATTAAATGGTGGATTTTTCCATGATTTACAGGGACCCTGGATGGCGGGGTTTTGTGTTTATCGTGATTTTAAATGAGTTAGATTATCTTAACATTAAGTGACTGCCAAGTGCATTAAACGAATCCTGATTATTGAAAACTGAAAATAAAAACCCTTCGGGTTCTAAGCTATAGTTCTTGGCTGTTGCGTGGCTCAAAAAAGATTAGCTGACTCCATGACAGATCTGTGTAGTAAGTAAAGAAGTCCAGACACATAGTGCGAGCTCACATTGGCGACAATAAAGTAGTAGAACAGTGAAAAGATTGGCTCTTTTTTGAGGCATTATTAGTTTGCCTTGGGCTAACTCAATCTCGGAGCCCCTTCATCGACGAATCAATCAGAGGTTAGGACGAGGGACTGCATGACACCTCCCCGCCGGCGTGTGTGCCACTTTAATGAAAAACCACACAACGAACCGACACGATCAAGGCTTATCTTATAAATCCAGTGGGGGGCGACTCCACCCCTATTCGCACTGATTGGATTATCAACCCCCTTTTCTCTCCCCAATCATCTACCCCCTCCCCCATTTACTACAAATAAGCCGAAAAACTCCCCCCCCTCTCACTCTCTCTTTTACTCCTCTTCGTCTCTCCCTTCGCTTCCATATCAAAGCCGCGTTCCCCCTGTCCCCGATGAAGGGAGATGAAAAGCTTTCGCCCATAGACATCCAAGTCCGAAACCGCAGTATGCCTCAATGACTTAGGCCCCTCTCCTCGGGATTGACAGAATGTTACGGCTCCAGACCCCTCGTGCCCGAATAGTGTTTTTCCTTGACAGTTTTGACGTCTCAAAGGGATTATTCCTAATGCATATGCACCCACATGTTTCCAATACTAGATGCCTTACTGGATGATATAAAAAAATCCATTAATTCTGATTGTAGCCAACTGTGACAAAATACGACCCTTCCACTGTTCCCGTCTGAAAAAAATGTTACCTCCTTTGGAAAGATTTAACAAATATGTTGAAATCAACTAAATAAAACTCAACAGAAATTTAGCCTTTAATTAGTTAATTGAATTGTTTAAGACGACCAGCCCCATACAAATATAGAATTCACATTTAAACTGTTAAAGTAACATGAAATTCAGAAATATATCTTCAAAAAAATGTAATTAGAAGTGTTTTAGCAAAAATCATCATCCTTTCGTCTACTGACTTGCTAAAATAGTCTTTCATTTCCCAAATCTTAATTATTCCCCGGATCACTCGAAGTTATTGTGTACTCAAAAAACTCGGGGTCCTACTTAAGTTTCAACCGTTTTTATATAAAGAAAAGTCCGTCACACTCCGGCTGCGTCAAGTAAGGAGATTCCCCACGTGTACCACGTATTTGCATTTATCTCAAAACGTAAAGGTTGAATGAGAACAATATTTGGTAACTAGGCTTCAAATAAATTGCTTCATATTGTAACAGCTGATTGTTAATATCACAGAAGTAGGAGTGAGGGTTAACTAAAGGCCGGAATCTAAAAAATGCCAATATCTCGGTTAATAATCAAGATATTGAAAAATTTGTAAATAACAACATTTATAGAACATTAAAGTTTCAATGAGATTGGTTCTATAGACATTTTCGATCCGACACATAATAACGAAGATATTACGAATTTTCAAAACTACCCCCTCTAACCCCCCCCTCATGCAGGTCGGATTTAAGCCTTTAACGAACTTGGTCTTTGTTTTTACATAAAACATTTAAATATCGTGTTTGGTAACGATCGGACAAATACTGCGACCAATAGTGCGTTAACAAACATACATATATAATTTTTAACGGACCTCATTTTCGTCCTCTCTTGGGTAGAATCAATGACATTTGAAGAAATTTTTCAAAAATTGAGTCATGACTACGACCTCAATAGCTCCCTTAAGTGAAATCTGCTAAAACTTCTGTCACGAAGGTGCTGCATAAAGATTCCCACATGACGGCATATGGACCGCTGATGATCTCATCTCACCATCTATTCTCTATTTCTTCTCATGCCTGAAGCCTATGCAAACAGAAATTAAAATGTTGGATTTTAAATCTTCAGTAACTCAGGTACTTGACGTGAAAATCAGATAAGTAGAAGTGAAGGTTAACAAATCGATGAGACCAAATTATACTAATTACACTTTTAATGTTTGTATCAGAGGAACATGTACAAAACAGTAATTATTTATTTATTTACCTCCACATAATGCTACTATGGCTAATTGGGACTGGTTATTTACAGGTTACCACCCTTTTCTGGCCAGGGTGGAATTAAGGAATTTATTTCATGAGCCCGAACCAAAGTAATTTCTATAGCCCAGGGCGGGAATCGAACCCGCAACTCTAGGTTTACTAACGCCTTACACAGGACTTAACTTTACACAGGACACAGGAACAACCTGATCCCCCTACAAAACAGTAATTACAGAGAACTTAATTTATAACAACATCCGTTATGTAAAATATTTCTATACATAGTAACCGAAAATCCGAATTTTAAGCCATTTCCACGTATACTCTTTGTGCTCCATTGTAAATGTTAAATGAAAACAATATTTGGAATTTATACTTGGAATAGGACCTTTCATGATATGTAAATTAATTATTATTCTTATTTATTAACGTCTACTTTTTGCAACTAAGGCTACTTGGGACGGGTTATCTACAGTTTACAACCCTTTTCTAGCCAGGGTAGGACTTAGGATGTTATTTAATGAATTTCGTCACTAAATAATTTCCTTTGCCCAGGCAAGAATCGAACTCACCACTCTAGGATTACCATGTGAGATAATGGTCAACGCTGTAAGTCACATGGCTAACCTGAGCCCCATGTAAATTTAAAAATTAATTAGAGACAATTTAAGTAATTATAGAGAATTTAATTTCTAACATCATCGGTTATATAAAATATTTCGTTACGACACATGATAGCCGAAAATCCGAATTTTCAGCCATTCCCACATATAATCTTTGTGCTCCAATGTATAACTTAAATGAAAACAATATTTGGTTTTTAAGCTTGGAATAGGATGTTTCATGATATGTAAATTTAAAAATACTTTTGTGGTTCAGATGAACTACTCCACTAGAAGACTAAGATTTAGGATGTTTTTAATTTCCGGGTTCCCTAACCCCTTTTGTTAGCCGGATGTATCCCGAGACCGCAACATTGCCAAACATTTTGGGGAGAGAGAAAAAAAAAAAAAAAAAACTCCCATGAACACTTTTTCAATATATGTCTGTTGTTGTATAGATGCAGAAAGCTCATGATGTAATTTGGTATATGCCAAGTGCCCCGTGTAGAAATTCCCTTTTAGTGAAGAGTCCTACCTTCTGCCAGAGTAACCTTATATAAAGAGAACTGTATTAGATTTCTCCCTATAAAGATCACAATACAATCCCTGCTCAGTACCAACATGGCCTGCTTTTAGCTCTCTCTTTACAATATTTTTTTTCCCCCACTTCAGAAAGAAAAGGAAAGTGGCATCACCAATCATATTGCTCCAAAGTCACTTGAGTAAATCTTTGTTCAATAGTGTAGTACTCTTCCACCTTTTCAATAATCCGGAAATTATGAATAAAAAAGAAAACTCAGTTCATTTGTTGTTTTAATTATTAGCAAATTTCCCCTTAACCATCCGTCGGGCGCACCTCTGTACGAAACAAAATCGGGCGCACCCGGCCTGAGAGGCCGCTCACATATTTTAAACCCCCACTACCCAACTAATTAATTTTAATTTAAAACGCTGGTAGGACAGACTTCGCTAGGATCTTTGGAAACCAAATATAATATTTATAACGTAAAATATTGTTTTTATTAGAATAGAATGCAGCTTATACTAAAACAAGTAAAATTGATCAGGCGCATTCGGCCTGAGAGGCCAGAGTTAGACTAGCACTTATTTCTCAAGATATCGACGAACTTCCATATAGAATAGCATTAATCTTAGTAAAAGGGACGATTGCAATAGATATATCTTGAAAAAAAAATCATCTTCGAAATTAAGGAGCAATTGGGCGCAGTCGGCCTCACAAGCCACCGAAGGACCAGTCGGTCTGGATGAAGGATGGCAATAGACTAAAGTAGGGGATTCTAAGCATGAACACAAATCAGGAAATTACTGGGAATGGCCCCTCACAGGGGAAACAGAATGAGGCGTGGTATCAAAAAGTATGTTTTCCTGGTCTCTCAGGCTAGCTGCGCCCGACGGAGGGTTAAGGGAAATGAGCTATTGAGGACGTACTTAAGACGCGATTTTCGAAAAATTTCTTCAAATGTCCATGGATCCTACCCAGAAGATGACGAAAATTAGGTCCGATCAATATCTATATATATATATAAAATTGTAACCTCGGTTTGTACATTGATTTTTTTCGCGAAATTTCACGATAACTTTTCGTTTCACATGTCATAGACACCATAACTGCATTTTGTTTCTTTCGTGTATGTTTGTTTGTTTGTTTGTTTGTTACCTTTTCACGCATAAACGGCTGAACCGAATTTTATGAAACTTTGTATATATATTGCTACTAGCCCAACTTAGACTTTAGGCTATACTAATATTCTCCGAGACGAACAGGAGTGGGGGTTATAAGGGAGGCCTGAAATTAAAAATAGCGATATTTCATTTCCTATTGGTTTTTTGGCAAATATGCACATAAGAAAAGTTATTTATTTTATTATTTAGAGTAACTTTTGTTATATACACTTTCGTCGTATACCTAAATGTAAATGAGTTATACGCTAAAAATTATAGCGGGAGTCACCAATTTTATTTGGTACATAAGAATCAACCGAACTAAATAAAACTCGGTACGTGTATTAGGACTAACGCCTTCATTATAACAAGCCATACCAATATTTCTAGGGACGGGCAGGAGTGGGGGTTGTATGGGAAGCCAGAAATTAAATATAGCGGTATTTCGTTTCCTATTGGTTTTTTGGCAATTACAAACGTAACAAAAGTTGTTTATTTTGTTATTTAGAGTAACTTTTGTCATATTCATTTTTGTCATTTGACAAAGTATAAACGAGATATACACTTTAAACTAAAGCGAGAGTCAACTATTTCATTGGGTTTTTAAACCGAACTTAAAAAAAAACTTGGTATGTCAATTAGCATTAATTCTTCCATGATTATTATCTATATTAAAATTTTTAGGTTAGAACGGGAGTGGGGGTTATAAGGGAGGCCTGAAATAAAAATTCGCGATATTTCATTGCCTATTTGTTTTTCGACAAACATTCACAATACAAAAGTTGTTTACTTTGATATTTAGATTAACTTTTGTTTTAAACATTTCTCCAGGAACAATGTGTGAAGAAAGTAATTTGCGTAGAAATATTATATTATAGAAAAATTAATTCAATTTATTTTAATATTTTGCTCTTAATAACTGAAATCTATGCATAATACACAGGAGACGGGCAATATGACAATTTGGAGGACAGTGAAGTTTTACATAAAAAATTAATTTTCTTTTTAACAAATGCCAACAACGGGTATTAACCCTAAAACTGGGACGGGTAAATGTCAAAATATTGTGCAAAGTAAAGCCTTGCCAAAAAAATACCATCACCATTCAGCCTCAAATCAAATCCCGGGCGAAGCCGGGTATCTGAGCTAGTATATATATATATATATATATATATATATATATATATATATATATATATATATATTTTTATATATATATATATATATATATACACATATATATATGTCTGTTAACGCTCTAGCGGTCGCAATTTTTGTTTGATCGTTACCAAACTCGATATTTAAACGTTTTATGTAAAAAGACAAATCAAGCTCATTAACGGCTGAAATCTTCCAAGTGGGAGAGGGGGGTTTAGAGGAGGGGATTTTCGAAAAATCTCTGTTACTAAATTTTGGTTCGAAAAAATGTATAGAGTCCATCTTATAGCAAATTAAATGTTTTATAAATATTGTTCTATACATTTACTCCCTATTTTGAATATTAACCGAGATATTTGCATCTTTCAGTTTTCAGCCTTTAGCAAACCCCCACTTCTACTCATGTTACATAAACAGTACTCTGTTATGTAATAAACCACATTATTCTAAGCTTAAATGTCATAAATGGTTTTCAATATACCTTTATTATACGAGATAGATGCAAATATGTTATTGTGACCCCTTAAGTCCTTGGGCTACTAAAATTTGATTGATTGAGATAAAAATTATTCAGATTCATTATAAATTACAGTTCTAGATGCAGTAAATATTTTACAATAAAATTAATATGTCATATTGTGATATATTTCTGTAATTGCTTTTCTTTCCAGCGAGAAGTTTTCTAATTATCGTTTGTGTTAATTCACTTGATGTTGACGGCGCTATTGTGATAGCAGTATCTGGTTAGTTTACACAGCCCCTGCGTGACGGACTTTTTCAAACATTCGGAAATTATGAATAAATAAATGGAAAAAAAAATCAGTTGATTTGTTGTTTTAATTATTTTTTTTATTATTTTTAATTGGGAGAAGCGAAAAAACTTTATTCGATGAATGCAAAATGTGTAATACGACAGGATCTAATTATGCTTAGTTCGCCGCTGTAGGCTGTCCTATTAATTTTATTTTTAATTAATGCTGTGTTTTCAACCATCGCTGGTGACATCTTTATAATTCTCGCTATAATTTATGTTGAAATATCTCCTCTCGGGATCAGAACAACTTTAATAAGAACTATGTTCAAGGTTCAATATTGTTATTCAACTTAGAACTGGGGGTATTAAAGTTCCTTTTAGTGACTGGAATAATTTCTACGTGTTTTTATAATAATACGAATATATACTGGAAACAATATTTATCCCAACCAATTGGCTTGTAATGTAACATATGCTTTGATAGGCTCTTTTAGCAGATTTCCCTTCAGGTCGTACTCATGACGTGATCTCGTTGGTAGGATCGATGGACATTTCAAGAAAAAATTCGAAATCTCATGACGTGATTTCCCACGTGATGTCCATCGATCCTACCAACGAGATCACGAAAATTAGGTCCATTCAAAACTGTATATATATATATATATATATATATATATATGTCTGTTATCGCTTTATCGGTCGAAATTTTTGTCTTATCATTACCGAACTTGATATATAATCGTTTTATACAAAAAGGAAAATCATATTCGTTAACAGCTGAAATGAGACCAGGAGGAGGGGGGTTTAGAGGGGGAGAATTTAAAAAACTTTTAATATATCCGTTATTTAACGTCGGATCTTCTAAATGTCATAAATGTCAGAAAAATCAGCTATTGAGGTCGTACTCATGACGCAAGTTTCGAAAAATTTCTTCAAATGTCCATCGATCCTACCCAAGAGATGACGAAAATGAGGTCCGTTCAAAATTATATATATATATATATATATATATATATATATATATATATATTTATATATATATATTTGTCTGTTAGCGCTCTAGCGGTCGTAATTTTTATTTGATCGTTACCAAACTCTACATTTAAACGTTGTATGTAAAAATAAAGATCAAGTTCGTTAATGGCTGAAATCGGACTAGTGGGAGGGGGGGGGTTTAGAGGGGAGGATTTTCGAGAATTCAAAATATCTCCGTTACTATACGTCGGGTCGAAACATTATATAGAATCAATCTTACTCTATATTCAACGCTTCAATTCAATTTACTCTGAATAATGATATATACATTTATTCTGTATCTTGAATATTAACCGAGATACTTGCATTTTTCTGTTTTCAGTTTTTGAGATGAGATCGGCTAACTTCGGGTCTAGTCGTGAGTTTCCGTCAAGAGTTAGTTCGGGCCGTTCCCGTAACTCCCTATTCTGAAATTTCCCTAATGTATAACTTCACATGGGAAATCTGCTTAGTTTACGCAGCCCCTGCGTGACGGACTTTTATTTGTTTGTTTACTGTGACGTGTTAATTGACTTCGTTGGACATCATGATGTTTAACTATCAGGTTAATGGTATGTACTATGTCGTTGCCTAGTTGCATACTGCTGGGAGGAATAAATAAATTATGTTCAGTTGATGAAAGTCTTGAATTCGAAGAATATTTTCGACGGACATAAAGTCATCACTTGTGGCTATAAAGTTCTTCAAGCATTGCTCTCTTTGTTAGCTGTATTCCAAGCATTTAAATTATAATTATTTTTATCAGTCCGATATAAATTCCTGGTAGCATTCACAAATTTCTCCGGATTTTATTACTTTCATTTTTATTATTGTGATATAGCTTCAAGAAATCGTTATTTGGAATTCTAAGTTGACTAATTTGAATTAAAGATAATCTTCGGGTTGGGGGCTGGTATAAGGACAGATACTTCTTTAAAAGGATATATAAATATATCCTTATATATAAGGATGTATATAGTAACGGAGATATTTTGAATTTTCATAATGCTCCCTCTTTAAAACTCCCCTCCCATTGGTCCGATTTCGGCCGCTAACGAACTTGATCTTTCATTTTACATAAAACGACTAAATATCGAGTTCAGTAACGATTAAACCAAAATTGCGACAACTAGAGCCCTATAAGACAAATATATATTGAACGGACCTAATTTTCGTTATCTTAGACAGGCTTGACGTTATGGAGAAGAGCCTAACGGAGTGTGCGCAGAAGGTTGTAAGCCGGGATCTGGGACCTAGTGTTAGTGGAGGGGGCCTACTGTCTGCTCCGGCACCGAAGGGAGGAGTGTCCTATGCTGCGGTGGCTGGGGCAGCTCCGTCTCGAAAGCCTCGAGGGGAGGTTGTGGTGGTCACTCCGGCATCTGAGGATGATACGAGGTTCGGGGATGCTGCTTCCATCAAAGAAGCGATCAGGAAAGCAGTCAAGCCTGCGGAAGAGAAGTGGCAGGTGGTGTCAATGCGGGGCAGGGGGAAGGCGGTAGAGTTGGCACTGGCCGGGGCCACACATGAAGGAGTGGTCAAGTCCGAGGCCCTTTTGAAGGCGGGTTTAAGGGCATCTGTGGTGGGGCGCAAGAGCCCGCGAGTAATAGTCTACGATGTCCCAAGAGACATGTCCTTGCGTGGAGTGTTGGGTTCCATAAGGGCCCAGAACTTTTCGGACAGTAGCGTGATCGCGGGGGGTGAGTGGGCTACCCTGTCGCACAAATCGGGGAACAGGACTTCCCCGGTAGTGAACATGGTGCTCAATGTTAGTGCTGCGGCTCGAAGGTTACTGAGGTCAGTGGACCGAGTTTATGTTGGGTTCGCCTGCTGTAGAGTCGATGACTTTGTGGGGGTGACCCGGTGTGCCCGGTGTCAGACCTACTGCGGCCGCGTGGCCAAGCACTGCAGGAGGGCGGAGGTTTGCTCCCACTGTGCGGAGGAGGGGCATAAGCGGGACGCTTGTACCAGGCTAAGTTCTCCAGCGGTGTGTCCGGCGTGTAGGGTGGCCGGGAGGCGTAGTGACCACTCCGTTACTGACTATGCCAATTGCTCTTCGTATCGTTTGGCATTTAGTCGAGAGGTCAGCAGAATAGATTATGGCTGATTCTGGGCCCTTTGAGTGTCGGCATTGTGGTCGGGGATTTGCCACTGCCACAGGCATGGGCATGCATTCTAAGCGGGCTCATCCGGTGGAGCACAATGCTGCCATTCGAAGAGTACAGGTGAGGCGAAGGTGGGACCCGGAGGAGCTGTGGTGTTTGGCATCCGAGGAACTGAGGCTAGCGGAGGCCGGTTTCGAAGGAGACGTAAATGCCCAGCTTTCCGGTATCTTGGAGGGGCGTTCTGCTGATGCGATTAATAGAGCGAGGGTTAAGCCGGCGTATAGGGAGTTGATCCGGAGGATTGGGGACGACAGGAGGACTGAGGGGAGCCCGCGGGGACCGGCTGCTGTTGAACCGGGGCGCGAATGTGGCGAGGCCCTTCGGTCGGCTTTGCGGGGATTGGTGGTTGACCTCTCGGGATCACGCACCACCTTGTGTACTGATCGACTGTTGGCAGTTGCTGGCCGTGCTCTGGCGGGGGCGGACGTTAGTTCTTGTTTGGGGGAATGGATTTCGGTCCACCTCGCGGCGGGCACGCGGGTTGAGATTTCCCATGATTCAGACCGGCATTCGCGCCAGTGTCCCGGAATGGGGGATATACGTCCATCTAGGCGGGAGAACTATCGCCGAGTCCAGCGGTTATGGAAGTTTGATCGGGCGGCTGCGGCACGGGAAATTCTGGATGGTGGACCTGCTGTCCCCGTACATAGCGTGCGGGAATTGGACGAGTTTTGGCGTCCCATTGTGGAGGAGCAGTCCCTTCCCTGGAGTGGTGAGGAGGTGCGTGGGGAACGATTACATGCCAGTACGAATGTGTGGACTCCGGTAACAATGGCAGAGGTTACTACCATGTGCCCATCGGTGGGCTCCGCGCCTGGGCTTGACAGGGTTTCTCCGGCTGTTTGGCGGGGGTTGGACTGGCGGGTCCGCGCGCTCATTTTGAACATACTTTTGCTTGAGGGTCGGGTGCCGAAAGAGCAGTTGAGAGCCAGAGTAACAATGATACCAAAGTGTGAGAGGCCCGGGAGCCCTGGCGACTATAGGCCTATTTCTGTGGCATCAGTAATTGTAAGACACCTCCATCGTATATTGGCTGCACGGTTGGAGTCCGTGGTTCCTCTGGTGCCCCAGCAGTTTGGATTCAGGAGGGGATTTGACGGCGTGGCTGGCAATGTCTTTCTGCTGGACGGAGTCTTGAGAACCGCATGGAGGAAGAAGAGGAGTCTCTGTGCGGCTTTTCTTGACGTGAGAAAGGCGTTTGACAGTGTCAGTCATGCCGCCTTGTTTCGTATCCTGGAGGAGCGAGGTGTACAGGGGGAATTCATTGATTACATCCGTGCAGTCTACGGGAATGCTACGTCGCGAATTTGTATGACTGGTGAGGAAGCTGCGGAGATGCACCCGTCCAGAGGAGTCCGACAGGGTGATCCTTTGTCTCCAATTTTGTTCAACATGGTCATGGATCACGTAGTGGCTGGCCTGCCAGGTGATGTGGGATTTCTTTTGGGCGGGGTTCGTTGTGGGGTGCTGGCGTATGCGGATGATTTGGTTTTACTTGCATCCTCTGTTCCTGGTCTGAGGTGTTTGTTGAGAGCCGTGGCTGATGGGTTAGGTGATTGTGGGCTGGAGCTTAATCCGGCTAAGTCACGCACCCTGACTGTTGCACTGGAGTCTGTGAGGAAGGTGGTCTGGCTGGAGACCGAGGTCCGTTATATGGTCGGTGATGCCGTCATCCAGCCCGTTGGTCTTGAGGATTCCTGGGAGTATTTGGGGGTTAAGTTCTCTCACTCGGGTGTGGTGCGTGACCATGTCGATGTAAGGCCTGGGCTTGAGAGGATCTCTAGGGCTCCTCTCAAACCACAGCAGAAGATGGAGCTCCTGAGGACTTTTTTTCTTCCGGGGATGTTTCATAGGGGTACATTTGGTGTCACCTATCAGTACACATTGAAGGCCATCGATGTGGCGGTGAGGTCTGTTGTTCGGAGATGGCTGAGGCTACCTCACGATACTCCGTGCTCCTTTTTTCATGCTCCGGCTAGATTCGGTGGTCTCGGGATCCCTCGGTTTGAGTCACTGATGCCTTACTTTAGAGCAAGGCGCTTCTGCGGGGTGGATGGTGCTCTGGAGAACTGTGGGCTTGGCGATAATGTCCGAGACGCATTGGGCTATGACTTTCCATGCCATGGGGAATGTCCTCCACATCCAAGGGGCCGGGAGATTGAAAACCTTTATTCCACAGTTGATGGGCGTGACCTGAATGGTGTGGAGGAGGTGGGGGCCTCCTCGGCTTGGCTGGTAAGGAGATCCCACGATATGTCGGGGCGTGACTACGTCCAGTACCTGAGGTTGTACGCGGGAGCACTCCCTGTCCGAGTCCGGTTGTCACGCGGGATTGGCAGGAGGACGGATGGCTCAATCAAATGCAGACTGGGCTGTGGAAGAGATGAGACACAAGTTCATGCTGTCAACCACTGCCCGGCGATGCGACCGGCTGTCACGTTAAGGCATCATGCAGTAGTGAAGCTTCTTAGTGAGTCCTTGTGGAGGAGGGGATGGAGGGTCTTCGTGGAGAAGACACTCGTCAGGGAGCAAGAGGAGGTGTGCAGGCCGGACATTATTATTGCCAACGAGGAAGAGCTGGTCATCTTGGATGTCACGGTCGTGACAGGGCTCATTAAGGACGAGACCTTCAGTCAGCTGAAAGTGGAGAAGTATGGCAAGGAGTGGGTGCTGAGCGCTGCGGCGGCCACCACAGGCAGTCTGGCGAGGAGGCGTAGGGTCATTCCGGTCACTGCTACATATAAAGGAATTTGGGCCAAGTGGACTGCGAAGGAGCTTAGGAGTATTGGCGTGGGAAGCCGAGTCCTGCACTGGATGACCCTGCGGATACTTCGGGGTGGTAATATGAATTTTGGAACTTTTAAGAAAATGGCCACCCTAGGATGCAGTCGTCGGCGTGGAGTGCTCCCAAGGACGTAGCCCGGGGTAAAACTGGACCACCGCTGTGTGAGGACCTGGTTTGTTGCCTAATAAGCCGTAATAAAGTTAGGGTTTTTATTTTGGCATTAGGTTTGTGTTTGTTCTGTGTACGGACTGGCAGAGCTCTTATATTACTTATTTTCTGTTACGGAGTTGTGTTTTATATTTGGTTATTTCTATTATTTTTTTTTCTTGTGTATTTTGAAGTAATATTATTTTCATTTTATATATATACATTTTTTTATTTTTTTTTTTTTTAATTATTATTTTTATATTTCTTGTTTAAGTCTAGGTTAGGGCCTGTCCTAGATGTGTTAGGCGATCTTAGGCGAGTCACCCTAGCAGGGGGTAGGCTCACAAATTTTGACCCATGTGGTCAATCTTAAGGGTGTAGCGAGCCCAAATGTATAGACGCTGCTTATATGTGTTATTTTGTTTATGGTTGTAATGTATTTGTTAATGGAGTATTTGATGAATTGTAATAAATTATCGCAAATAAAATATTTATATAGGATCGATGGATATTTTAATAAAAATTTCCGAAATTGCGTCATGAGTACGAACTAAATAGCTGATTTCCCTTAAGGGAAATTTGTTAAAATCCGCACAAACATGCGCAGGACTGACTCCTACTCTGCAGAATTTTTGTACTGCCTACCCTCAGCCTATCAGCCATAGGAAGTGTTGTAAGAGAAGAGGATAGGTAAGATTGATTCTCTGGGGTAGAGCTGATGGAGCCGGGGGGAAGAGATCTGATTTAGTTAGGGGTAGAACCGAATAAGAGGGGGTTGCCTGCCTTTTCTATCTGGAACACTCCACTCAGGCAAACAATGTTTTCAGTTTCTCCGACATCTTAGTCCGGGTACATACATATCTCGTTTGAAATGCGTGACAAATGGCAGGACTCTCATCAGAGGTTACAAACTGAAATTAACAACGTTCTCTTTCCGCGAAGTCTTTTGAACCTTTAATTACTCGCAGATCTAAAAAGAAGGATATTCCAATGAATTTATTTTCTATTCCCGGACAAGAAAACGAACAGATGATGAATGTTAGAAAGGCGCAATACAACAGTAAAGATGTCATAAAGACTGACATTCACACTCTAGGTGCTGAAATGATTTTAGCAGGTTTCCTTTAAGGGAAATCAGCTATTGAGGTCGTACTCATGACGCGATTTTTGAAAACTTTCTTCAAATGTCCATCGATCCTACCCAGGGGATGACGAAAATGAGGTCCGTTCAAAATTATATATATACGGATCAGTGGGAGTTTAGAGGGAAGGTTTTCGATCCAAAATATATCCGTTACCATACGTCGGATCAAAAAATTGTATAGAACCAATCTTATTGCAAATTAAATTTTCTATAAATATTGTTCGATACAAGTATTCTCTATTGTCAATATTAACCGAGATATTTGCCTTTTTATTAAATTTGGGCCTATAACGGATGACTGTTACCCGCCAAAAGCTAGTTCGGCCCTTTGCCGCAACAGTTCGGCCCTCGTATGGAGATTTCTCTATTGTATAACTTCACGTGGGAAATCTGCTTAGTTTACGCAGCCCCTGCCTGACCGACTATTGTATTTTCAAATTACCTCAGGTCCGGGAGCAAACTATTTTAACATTGACGTTTTTAACCTTTGAACGACAAGGCTGTGTCATACGTGACACCTATGCCGTAAGTTGTACATGCATGAGCTTGTAACAAACAGGACAAGACTGGTGTGCTTAATACCCTCCTATTCAGCAGTCAACTACATGTCAAGGTCATTGCACACTGCCCTCCACCAATTTTCGTTCATTTTCGGAGTGTTTGTGCCTGTAGGTGTCGTATTTCACGCAGCCTTGTTGTAACTTCCCTTTTATAAATTTTCTATGACACTGAATTCGCTATTTATCACTGAAGATCGAATCGCCAATTGAATAGTTTCATGTTTTTTTTGCACTATTTTCCTTATAAAGTCCTTTGATTTTTTTTTGTACAGTGTAGGTTAATATTTGTATATAATTTTTTTTACTTAGGTATATTTTTGTATAACAGCAATAAACTACTAATATAAGCTTCTTTGCTTATTTATTTCGCAAGTAACAGTATTACATAGTATGTTATTATATAATAAATTACATAATATATTATTATACTATAAATATATTTTTTGTATATTTTTATTTAATATTTCATTTTAAGCTCTCATTGGGAACGAGGGGGGGGGGGGATATTCACAAGCCACACACTATTCTTCTTAACTTTTCTAAATGTTATTTTGAGACAAGAAGAGTTATTCTGAGCAGAATAAAATGGAATATATGCATATGGCAGGTAAGTATCTTGTATGACACCTACTTGTCAAATTTGTCCTGGGTCACAGCCTTGTCGTTCAAAGGTTAATAACATATATTACACATTTTTTGATAGATTAGCACAAAAAAAAAAAAAAATTAACGGAAAACGATTATTTTACACGTGATCAGCTGAGCCCAGCCCGGCAGTGAAGAAATTTACCCGCTAGGGGCTAATTATGCTAACCCAGGACAGAAATCAAGAGCATTATCTAGTACATTAACTCCACCCATTATGAAATATATAAAGCAATATTATTAATTAAGAGGTCCATGTTTGTGTTCATATGTATGTAAAAAAATGACATTAAAGTTTTATATACTTACTCTCATAAATTGCGCATGCTTTCTTAAGGCGTTAAACTGAGAGCCAGTAAAATATATTCCTAGACTCAAACATAACATTTCATCGCCAGCTACTAGTCTAGACAGGTCTTCTAATGACTTGCTATTTTAGTCCTTGAAGAGTTGCCATAAAAAGGCTTGAAACAGTTAAAACACAAATAGAAGTAAAATATTTACGAAGCTGTTTCACATAATCAAGCACACAAAGCAAGATACCTTTAACATAATTTTATATATATATATATATATATATATAATTTTGGCAATTTTACTTTAGTCTCTAGACCAGTCCCCGTCAAACACCATTCGCTATAACTGGGTTCATCAAGTAGCTGTTATATCAGCCGGAACCACTTAAGAATATTATTCTCTCATGTCCAATATGGAAAGCTATACTTTACTAAACTACATCGAGTAATTACAGTTTAAAATTTCTTATTAAAAACATAATATATTCCATCGAATCTAAAAGTAAATGCTCTGTCGATTTCCATAATATTCATAATTTGTTTTTATATTGTACTATAAAAGGGGGATATTATTCGAATATATTCGTGTTCTATCAGAAATGATTTTGAATCAAGAATAGTTTCTTTATAATTTACTATTGTATTTTGTTTCTGTTATATATAGTTCCAATACTTTGCTTTTTATAATTTTATGGAAGTGTTTTTATTTATGTGTATATTTGTGCATTTATTTATTATTATTATTGTTATTACTTATTTTCAAACTGATCTTATAATTAACAAATATTATATAAGGTGAACTCCTTTTCTAGGACATCCTGTTTAGCCAATAAAGTATCTATCTGTCTCACTCCCTCTCACACACTCTCTCTCTCTCTCTCTCTCTCTCTCACACTCTCACTCTAACTCTCTCCCTCTCTCTCTCTCACACTCTCTCTCTCTCTCTCTCTCTCTCTCTCTCTCTCTCTCTCTCTCTCTCTCTCTCTCACTCACTGACTCACTCACTCACTCACTCACTCACTCACTCACACTCTCTCTCTCTCTCTCTCCCTATATATATATATATATATATATATATATATATATATATATATATATTATTGAATGGAATTTTGGTCGAGAGTATAAAGGCTGGAAAAAATTTCTGAGATTATGATAGTTTAATATTTCCAAAGAAATAATTACTGTGATACAACAAAGAATGTAAAAAAAAATGAGTCACGCAGGAGCTGCGTAAAGTATGCAGATTTTTCTATCTGAAGTTCGCAATAGATAAATCTACTCCTGAAAACCTCAAATACGTTTACCGTGAATATCAAGTCAAGAAATACAAATGGTCAGAAATCTTTCAGTCAATTTGCATTTTAATAATTTACACAACGGAAAGTACCCGAATTTTAAACAAACAGGTCTGCTAACCTCTCGGAACTGAACAGATGGATAGAAATATTCTTCACCGGAAAGAAAAACAAATACTGAAATATATTTTTGAATATAAATTATTACTTTTATTGATTGACTGTTGCTAGTGCTGTAAGTTATAATGAATCTAAGTAATGTTTATCTCAATCACTCAAATTTAAGTAATCCCCGAACAAATGAAGGGGGTGGGAGTACATAACTTATTTGCAAGTATCTCACAATGTAACAGCTCAATGAAAACAGTATTTGGTATTAAACCTTGGAATAAAAGTGGTTCATGATATAACTTATCATTTTTAAAATGGCATGAGTAGGAGTGGGGGTTTACTGAAAGCCAAAAACTATAAAATCCGAATACCTTGGTTAATATTCATGACACAGAAAATATGTACAGAACAACATATATAGACCATTCAATTTTCAATGATATTGGTCCTATGCAATATTTCGATCGGAAGTATAGTGATGGAGATATTTTGAATTTTCAAAATTTCCCCCTTCCACTTGTCCGATTTCAGTGATTAACGAATTTGGTCTTAATTTATAACATATAACGAATAAATATCAAGTTCAAAAATTGCGGCCTCTAGAGCGTCAACAGGCGTAAGTATTGTCCACAAAATAAACATTTGTCTCTGACAATAAGGGTTGCATTATTTAGGGGAGACAGACTTGAGAAAACCAGCCTTACTCCAGAGAGAAACACTCCGTCAATCACCAATGAGATAGAGAGAGGTTCCCCTTGGATAAGTCTGCCCCCACCACCTTTCTAGCCCCACCCCTGGGGTACAGGTCTCAGGGGGATCGCCACCTTCGCCAAGATAAACAATTTAAGCAGAGGATCTTACTTAGACCGGTCACGTGAGAGCAATTCTTATTGACTGCTGAAGCAGAGTGAGGAGTGCATCAAAATGAACAAATAGTTCTGAGTGTTCTCTGGTGGTGAAAGATTTTTCTTAAGAGAAACAACACCTGAGATCGTACAACGCGATTTTTGTAAAATGTCCACAAATGTGAAATACTAACAAACACTTGTCTCTTCTGTCGCACTACTGGTCGCAATTTTTGTTTGATCGTTACCAAACTCGATACACAAGCGTTCCATGTAAAACGCTCGTAAACGGCTGAAATCGGAACGGGGAGGGGGGAGCGGAGGCCTAAGGGAGAAATAGAAAATTTTTAAATATCTACGTAGTTATGAGTCTGAAAAACTATATATAAAACAATCAATCATGTACCACATTTAACTTGCTACTCATGTTTTTCTGCACACTTACTCCATTATGAATAATAAATGAGACTTTACATAGTTTTTTACAACATAAATCGTCTTACAATTAGTCCTTGTTTAAATGCCAAATACTGTTTTCAATGGCTGAAATCGGGACCAAAATGGGGTAGAGGGGGGAATAGAAAAACTAAAAATATCTCCGATATTATTAGTCGGATCAAAAAATGTCTTGGAGCTAATCTTTTAAACTATCCATGGTCTACAATTGTTGCTATATACATAAAAATTTTCTTGTAACAAAAATATAAGCACTTTCTTCTTTTCAGCTTTCAGTAAACTCTCACTTCCACTTATCGGATTTACTTAGAAATGTAGAACATATGGTTTGATAAGATGAGTAGAAAGTTGGTTATTTTCGTTGCTCCTAGTGACAAATGTATTTAAAATCATAGTTGGTAGTCATGGTCTAGATTAGCAATAACTGGTCGGGCTATTTTATACTCGCAAATGGGTAAGGTATAGTCCTACGAAGGGACTGTTATACGAGAAAGCCCGAATAGAGAAAAAGACAATTTGCTTATATTTTAACGGCTATTTTCAAATTATTTAACTCGCCACTCTTGGTTTACAATGTGAGATTAAGGTCAACCCTTTAACTGACAGCTACCCTGAGCCCCATGGTTATTTAAATTCGAAGATATCTATATACACCTGAAGCATAGGATAATGATAATGATAATGGAATAAAAAAAATGAAACTAAATACTTTTCAATTTTCCAAATGTTAAAACCATTATGTTATTTTTTAAATTGATTCCACACCATTAGCCGGCCATGAAAAATTGCGGGGGAGTTAAAAAACTACAAAAGGAAATAAAAAAAACTTTTTAAAAAACATATTATTGTTTAGTAGACAATAAATATTATTTGTTTAATAGTATTTAATAAATCATTATTTATTTATTTATGTGTGACGCAATTTTAGCGATTCACACTTCTCATTTTATAAAACTAAGAGTTGGTATAGCCACCTTAAAATAAAAGAAATATATGTTAAAATATCTACAGTCGTAGGTCGGCACGGTTACATTTTCTCCAGTGGATATTAATGGTAGAAGATTCGAATTCTTTAAGTTAAGGTTTGGTAAAAGTTTTAAATATAGTTGAAAAGATGTGTCTGTTGGAGGTGTTTCATGATTGTCGCGATGTGTGGGCTGTTGTCGTGTAGTAGTTCTGATAGGTTGGTGGGTAAGTTCATGTCGGTTATTTGTCGGCAGTATGTAAGTAAGTGTTTGATAGTTAGTTGTGTATTGCACAGTGTACATAATGGTGGTTCAGTCCTAGTCTTGAGGTGTCCGTGTGTTATCCGTGAATGACCGTGCCTCAAACGAATAAGGACTACTTCTCTTCTAGTGTCACGATTACTTGACAGCCATTCACGTATAGTGTCTTTTATTTCTCGTAGTTTTGTGTCTGTCAGATTCCATTCCGCTTCCCATTTTAGGCTTGCCTCTTCTTTAATGAGCTTAATGGCATCGTGTCCAGTAATGTGATTAGTGTGTAATATGTCAAGTTGAGTTGCTAATTTTGCATGTTTGTCAGCCAAAATATTTTCCCTGATGTCTGAATGTCCTGGTATCCAATGGATAGTTATTACTTTATTCATTTCTGTTTGTAAGTTAGTTAGTAATTCCTGAAGCCGTCTTGTGAGTGGGTGAGTTGAGTAAAGATCAAGTATTGACTGCATAGAACTGTAGGAGTCGGTAAAAACATGAATGTTGTCTTGTTGTACGTTAGTAAGGTGTTGCAGTCCAAGAAGTAAGCCCTGTAGTTCAGCAGTGAAGTTGCTTGATACGTCCGGTAGTCTACATGGTAGTACTTGGTTCCCCACTGTGGCGGCTGATCCACGTTTTCCTGCATATTTCGAGCCATCTGTATATATGAAAAGTAAATAAATAAATCATTACTATTTCGTATTTTCATGAGAGAATAGTCATTAAAGTGAAGACAATTTATAGGAAGACGTATTAAATTTATCATGAACCCCTTCCCCCTACCACCACCACAACAGACAATCATTCCGCACACAATCCTATTTTCATTATCAACGAAGAGTTGGAAAGAGGAAAAAAAAAGTCAAACAGTAACCACATCGATAGGTTAGTAGACTGACCGCCATGTGGAAGTTTAAAGGTTAACCACATTTGAACTAATAACCCCATAAATCAAATACTCCCCTCCTATTAGCCTACCCCGACCAGACAGCCATCGACGATTGTTATGCTTGAATGTTATTAATACACAGATAACCCTTTATCTTTTTCTAGTTGTCAAAAATTCGCTACAGTCCTGTATATAAACATATGATGGAGATTTATTCGAATAATTCATACAATAAAAAAAATATAAGACAATGAGAAAATGAAAACAGGCCATGATTTATGAACTGTTTAGAACGGTTTTTTAGCTTTTCAGAAACAGCCCATTCGAAATAGAATGAAATGTATTCATTTCCAATAAACGTTAAACAAATATAATCGGATAAGTCAAAAACAACTTTTAAAAAAATAATTACTATTATTAAGTCAATATTATTATTAATTTGTTTATTCATGATGAAGCTTACAGTGTCCCCTCCAATATTCAAGTACACAGCTGCAATTATTAATCACCGAACGCTCCAGTTTAGACTAATAAATAAATAAGGGAGTTAATTATTAACAAAAAATAAGCAGACTAACATCAAACATTAAATGAAGTAGAGTTCAAAAAAAAAGTCCGTCACGCAGGGGCTGCGTAAACTAAGCTGATTTCCCCCGTGAAGTTATACAATAGAAAAATCTCCATACTTGGCGCTAATGACCAAAATAGTTTAAACGCCACAAAAAAAAAAAAAATAAATAAAATCTCCATACGAGTGCCAAACAGTTACGGCAAAGGGCCGAACTAGCTTTCGGCAAGAAACTCAGTCGTCCGTTATCGGCCCGAATTTAATAAAAAATGAAATATCTTGGTTAATATTCAAGATAGAGAATAAATGTATAAAACAATATTTATAGTAAATTTAATTTGCAATAAGATTGGTTCTATACTATTTTTTGATCCAACGTATGGTAACGGAGATATTTCGAATTTTCGAAAATACCCCGTCCGATTTTAGCCATTCACGAACTTGATCTTTTTTACATAAAACGTTTAAATATCCAGTTTGGTAACGATCAAACAAAAATTGCGACCGCTAGAGCGTTAACAGGCAAATATGTATGTATATATATATATATATATATATATATATATATATATATATATATATATACATATAAGAATATTGAACATGGATGCAGTTTTGGACCTCATTTTCGTCATCTCCTAGGTAGGATCGATAGACATTTGAAGAAAAATTTCGAAAATCCCCTCATAAGTCCGACGTCAATAGCCGATTTCCCTTAAATTGCTAAAACTATTGATTTGTGGACTGCATTGACGACTAACAACAAATTTTTTTTTTTTTTTGAAAATGTATAATTTTCAAGAAAGAAACCAGAGTGTACGTCCAGTTTTATTATGAAAAGAAGTATCCCAAGGCAACTTGTGTGTGACCTAATTTCGTGGATAACTTCCACGAAGTTTCTTTTTAGCAGATTTTCCTTAAGGTAAATCAGCTATTGAGGATGTACTCATGACGCGATTTTCGAAACTTTTCTTCAAATGTCCATCAATCCTACCCAGGAGATGACGAAAATGAGGTCAGTTAAAATCCTGTAGATATATATATATATATATATATATATATATATATATATATATATATATTTGTCTGTTACCGCTCTAGCGGTCGCAATTTTTGTCTAATCGTTACCAAACTCGATATACAATCGTTTTATGTAAAAAGAAAGACCAAGTTCGTTAACGGCTGAAATCGGACAAGGCGAAGGGGGGGGGGGTTAGAGGGGGAGATTTTCTAAAATTCTTAATATCTCCGTTAATATGGGCCGGATGGAAAAATTGTAAAGAACAAATATTATTGCAAATGTAATGTTCTATAAATGGTGTTATGTACATTTCTTCACTATCTTGATTATTAACTGAGATATTTGCATTTTTTAGTATTTGGTTTTAAGTAAACCCCCACTCCTACTCATTTCATAATAACAATGTTCTATTATGTTATGAAGCACTTTATTTGAAGCTTAAATACCAAATATTGTTCTCATTGAACTTTTAAGTTTTGAAATAAATGCAAATACTTGGCGCACGCGGGAAATCTGCTTAGTTAATGCAGCCCCGTGATGGACTTTTGTAATATTGTAGTGATCAGAAGGAACACTATAAATTATTATGTAAATTTCTTTAAATAACTCAATAAAGGGTGTTTATAAAAAAATATAAATAAAACAACTATGTCAGTAACTTGTACCTCTTCTTCCACAAGGCGGATTTCTTTGTGATTTGTGTGTGTGTGTGTGAGTTATTTTTTTCTACCTTCTGACTGGAAAAATGAGATGATTTGTGAGGAGCACTAATGCAGTCATTTAAAAATATTTCCGTCGATCAATCTAGGACATTTTTTTTTTTTTAACCGGGGACCAAATGGCCAGTCTTGCTCATTTTCGAGAAAAAATAATGAAATTGAAATATCTTCCTCATAAAAGGTATAATTGGAGTGGTTATCCTAATGGAAATCCCTTGTCAGGCGGACGGAATGATAATTCAGAATTCCAAATAGGAAGAGTCCACATGTGTTCAAACTGAATTCGCTTCACAAAATTATTAGTATAGATTTTGAAGAGTTTATATTAATTTATACTATTTTTTTAATGTTTATACATAACTATTAGTCTTTAATACCGAGTTTAGTGACGATTAAACCAAAATTGCGTCCACTAGAGCGGTAACCGACAAATATATATATATATATATATATATATATATATATATATATATATATATATATATATATATATAGATATATATACCGTTCTGAACCTGGATACAGTTTTTGACCTCATTTTCGTCATCTCCTAGGAAGGATCGATAGACATTTGAAGAAAAATTTCGAAAATTGCGTCATGTGTCCGATCGCAATAGCTGATTTCCCTTAAGGTAAATCTGCTAAAACTATGGATTTGTGGGCTGCATTGACGACTAACAGCAGATTTTTTTTTTTTTTGAAAATGTAGAATTTTCAGGCAGAAACAAGAGTGTACGTCCAGTTTTATTCTGAAAAGAATTATCCAAAGGCAACTTGTGTGTGACCTAATTTCGTTGATAACTTCTACGAAACTAAGCTTATTCTTACCAAACTTTTATTCTATAATGGAAGTTGGATGGAAAAAGTAGGCCTTCCAGTTGCCAGAAGGAACTAATTTTAATCCAATATCAAACGAACTCCCTTTGCTTATTTCACATTTTTGATATCATTTTGCCTCTCTTGTGTAAAGCTTCTGAACTAAGTCAATCAAGTCTTCACTTAGTTTAATTTCATTGTACGTGTCCAGAACGTACACTGAAGTTGAATTCTGCATCATTATCAGGAACTCGCATCCATAACAAGAAATACATTCGTTCATACCAATAAGATTCAAATAAAGAGGTTAAATTAAATTATATCATCAATGACAAAAAATAAATAAATACTTCTTCGAAGTTTATAAAAATGAAATTATCTCTCAAAACCATGTCATGTTAAGAAAATCTTAGAAATATTACAGGGTTTTTCATGGATAACATAATTCATGATAAAAAAGAATTCAGGGGTTTTCCTTCATTCAAGAGCATTCTACATTCTAAAAGCAACCGCGCATCACAGATGAAGTTTAAGAGCAAGTTCATTCATTACAACATACATTCAAGTATAGAATATAATACTCCTATCTTATGTATAATGTCGTTTAAATATTGATTTTGATATTGGAAAGTTATTCCAACCACATTTTCCGGAAATACCAATACTATCCAGAACATTGTTTAATATGTGCCATGACGTACTCCTGCAGCGATGCAAAATAATATATCGCATGGTACATTCATGAAATTAACACATGTTCAAATATTTAATAATTCTATTGAAGCATCGTCACCAGTTTTTAAATTAAATTAACACTTATAATACTATTTCTTTCAATATTTTGCCAAAAAAATTAACAATTATATTCACCAATATGTACTTTGCCGTCGAAGTAAAAGAGCAATAAAACTAAAGTATAAATCCTAAGTTATACACCGAAACTTTTGAGTTACAAATACATCGAACTCCTTTTTCAATTATTAGTTTTAGAGTAACTATGAGCGGAAAAACAGAGAACAATTTCATTTTTTTGATGCAATTGTTTTTAGATAATTTTGTCAAAAATGTCACATCCAAATTTAAGTAGAATTTTAGACAAAATTTATAGTCTTATTGGTGTACATTTCAGCTGCTTAAGTTGAAAATTAGTTGAGTATTAGTTGCTGTTTAACTAGGGCCGAATAAAAAAAATCAGTCACACAGAGGCTGCGTAAACTAAGCAGATTTCCCTCGTGAAGTTTTATATTAGAGAAATTTCACGAGAGTCAAACAGTTACGGAAAAGGCCGAACTAGCTTTTGACGGAAACTCATGACTAGACCCGAAGTTAGCCGATCTCATTTCGCCCGTTATAATTAATAAAAATGCAAATATCTCGGTTAATATTCAAGATAGAGAATAACTTCATAGAAAATTTAATTTGCAATAATATTGGTTATATACAATTGTTTGATCCGACGTATGGTAACGGAGATATTTCGAATTTTCGAAAATTCTCCCCTCTAAACCCCATCTCCCACTGGTCCGATTTCAGCCATTAACGAAATAGATCTGCATTTTTACATAAAACGTTTAAATATCGAGTTCGGTTACGATCAAACAAAAATTGCGACCGCTAGAGCGTTAACAGACATATATATCTATATATATATATATATATATATATATATATATATATATATATATATATATATATATACTTAATTTTGAATGGACCTAATTTTCGTCATCTCCTAGGTAGGATCGATGGACATTTGAAGAAATTTTTCGAAAATCGCATCATGAGAACGATCTCAATAGAAGATTGCCCGGAATGGAATTCTGCGTATAGAAATGATGTGTTGAACAACAGAAGGCAGTAACTGTGTAACATAATTGGGATATATATACATATATATATATATATATATATATATATATATGAAAGTGTTTTAAGTCATTATATGTCAGAAAAATGATCTTCATTCATTCAGTCACATACACAAATTTATTTTATCACCGCCACGTTTCGAGTATCCGCACTCATTCTTAAGGGCTTCAACTATTTTTTTTCTTTCTTTTTTTTAAGCAGATTTCCCTTAAGGGAAATCAGCTATTGAGGTCGTACTCATGACGCGATTTTCGAAAAATTTCTTCAAATGTACCCAGGAGATGAGGAAAATGAGGTCAGGTAAGCACTAGCGGTCGCAATTTTTGTTTGATTGTAACCGAACTCGATATTTAAACGTTTTATGTAAAAAGGCAGATCTATTTCGTTATTGGCTGAAATCGGACCAGTGGGAGGTGGGGTATAGAGGGGGATTTTTGAAATTTCGAAATATCTCCGTTATTTTGCGTCGGATCGTAATTTTTCTTTACAAAAAACTGTACAGAATCAATCTTATTCCAAATTAAATTTACTATAAATATTGTTCTATACATTTGTTCTGTACCTTGAATATCAACCGAAATATCTGCATTTGTATTGTGTGAAGTCGGCAAGAGTCGGCTGGCTATGTTCGGGACTTTCCGCTTTACTACTACTGTTATTAGTAGGCAGATTTCTCTATTGTGAAACTTCACTTGGGAAATCTGCTTAGTTTACGCAGCCCCTGCGTGACGGACTTTTTTTAGTACGTGCTTATTTTATAATATACGATAATACCTATATGTCATATAATAAAGAATTACTAGTTAAAATAACTGTCAAAATCATTTTAGCACCTCGTTACTATTATAATCACTTGAACTGTCTTTTAAATTTATTTTATTATTATTTTATAACGAAGAGCTAAATTGCTTCATTAGCCAATTATGATAATAAGGATGGTACAGTAAGTATATTATCATATAAGAATTTATTTAAAACAAAAAAAAATGATGTTAAATAACACTTTGGGAATGAGTGTTGACATTCCAAACAAGTGGGGATCAAATAAATGTATGTTTGTAAATGTATTTAGGAGATTATTTTTCTGGCTAATAATGGTTCAAAAACTTGGATAAATTCTAGACTGGCAGTGCATAAATCTTCTGTTTATACGTGCGTATATGTATATAATGCATACATGGTTTAAAATGGTTCTAATTTCCATTTATTTTAAGTTATTTTAATCCGTTCAAAAGCTTAAGTAAACAAGCACATAACTATTAGCACAATGAATGTTTGTTAAGGAAAACCCTGGCATTGTTACTATAAACACAGATGTACACCTCACACCGAAATGCATTCTAATTACTACATTGCTATAATAGGAAACAAAGAAACACAAACCGGTGGGGGTGGGGGTTACTGTTGTGGTTTACGCGAGAGAGAAAGAGAGTGTGTGTGTGTGTGTGTGTGTGTGTGTGTGAGAGAGAGAGAGAGAGAGAGAGAGAGAGAGAGAGAGAGAGAGAGAGAGAGAGAGAGAGAGAGAGAGACCCGTATGTTTGTGGAGAGGCTGTTCGAAGGGATGAGTTACGCTGGACAAAACGTATAAATAAATAATGTAGTAAATCCTTGGGGGTTGGTTAATCTGTGAGTGGCCAATGCTGCCACCCACACACACTCGGAGGTCTGTCCAGCGAAGATAAAGCTACTTCTGTTTGCTACCTCTCTTCCGCCCCCCCCCCACAACGCAAAAACCACATAACATCACGGCAGTAACCATATGCCAAGCACGCTTCCCCGATTCCCATTAATAAATAACCAAATAAACCTTAATTATATTTTTAATTATTTTTACCCTACAGCATAAATTCCAGGGAAGAGGAGGGTAGGATGAACACGAATCATGTTATATTCTCTTTCAAAAAATCAATCAATAAAATGTTTTAAAGTTATTACTTTATTTTATTTATTTTCCTTTTTATTATCGAATTATATAATCATAATATTTAATTATCATAATATTTAATCAGATGTTCCTGCAAGTGTAAGTGAAATCAGCTTCCGGGACTGCAGATGTGATGTGGTTTTTGAACAATATGATTACCCACTTATATATATATATATATATATATATATATATATATATATATATATATATATATATATACAGTCGACTCTCGCTATCACGAAATTCCACGGGACTGCCATTTTTGTTCGTGTTATGTATAGTTCGTCTTAGGCATAGTTCGAGTTATAGAGGTGAACTGAATGAAAGTTCGTGTTGCAGAGGTAAAAAAAAAAGTCCGTCACGCAGGGGTTGCGTAAACTAAGCAGATTTCCCACGTGAAGTTTTACAATAGAGAAATCTGCCTAGTAATAACCTATTCTCACGAGGACGAATAGTTAGTGAAACGGCCACACTAGCGCTAGTGCGCTCGGCGGAAACTCTCCACACTCACAATACAAATACAAATATCTCGGTTAATATTAAAGATACAGAATAAATGTATAGAACAATATTTATAGTAAATTTAATTTGCAATAAGATTAGTTCTATACAATTTTTTGATCTGACGTATGGTAACGGAGATATTTCGAATTTTCGAAAAACCTCCCCTCTAAACCCCCCCTCCCACTGGTCCGATTTTAGCCATTAACGAACTTGATCTTCCTTTTTACATAAAACGATTAAATTCCGAGTTTGGTAACGATCAAACAAAAATTACGACCACTAGAGCGTTAACAGACAAATATATATATATATATATATATATATATATATATATATATATATATAGATATATATATATATAGATATATATATATAATTTTGAACGGACCTCATTTTCGTCATCTCCTGGGTAGGATCGATGGACATTTGAAGAAATTTTTCGAAACTCACGTCATGAGTACGACCTCAATAGCTGATTTCCCTTAAGGGAAATCTGCTAAAATGTACTGTCATTTATTCCCTACATCTTCTACAAATCTACATAATCTTAATATTTTACGAATAATTAAAGGAATTAAAATATGTATAGATACATAATTAAAAAAGTCCGTCACGCAGGGGCTGCGTAAACTAAGCAGATTTCCCACGTGAAGTTTTACAATAGAGAAATCTGCCTAGTAATAACCTATTCTCACGAGGACGAATAGTTAGTGAATCGGCCACACTAGCGCTAGTACGCTCGGCGGAAACTCCCAAACATAGCCAACCACACTCACAATACAAATCCAAATATCTCGGTTAATATTAAAGATACAGAATAAATATATAGAACAATATTTATAGTAAATTTAATTTGCAATAAGATTGGTTCTATACACTTTTTTGATCCGACGTATGGTAACGGAGATATTTCGAATTTTCGAAAATCCCCCCCTCTAAACCCCCCCTTCCACTGGTTCGATTTTAGCCATTAACGAACTTGATCTTCCTTTTTACATAAAACGATTAAATTCCGAGTTTGGTAACGATCAAACAAAAATTGCGACCGCTAGAGCGTTAACAGACAAATATATATATCTATATATATATATATATATATATAGATATATATATATATAGATATATATATATAATTTTGAACGGACCTCATTTTCGTCATCTCCTGGGTAGGATCGATGGACATTTTAAGAAATTTTTCGAAACTCGCGTCATGAGTACGACCTCAATAGCTGATTTCCCTTAAGGGAAATCTGCTAAAAAAAAAAACGGTAAAACACAGAAAACAGAAAATATAATATTAATTCCACTGATTAATAAGTCCTTAATCTTCCTTTGCTTAAAACTGAAAAACACTATCAGTCATAATGTTGATTAAAATAAAAAAATCTTTTCGCACTCATTCTCGAATATTTCACACACAAACAGTCGACACTACATAAATCGAAACGCTCCACACAAAGTCAACAGACCCGAGACGAGACTGCAAACAGACTAAAGGCTCTTGTCCCCGGTTATGATTTACCGACAGGTTGCAACCTGAACGCCGGGATTTCGTGTTAAACAAATCCATTCTGAGAACATCGTGATATTGAGGTAATGCGCTAATCAAATTCGTCTTAACCACTGAACTTCGAGTTACAGGAGGTAATTTTTGTCTCTCTTCGTGTTATAGAGGTAAAATATAACGGAAAAATTAGTTCGTGTTACGTATGGTAATTTCTTCGTGTGCGACAGGTTTTCCCAAGGGGATTAAAAATAATTCGTGATATCGAGGATTTCGTGTTATCGAGGTTCGTGTTAGCGAGAGTCGACATACCTGTTAGTGCACTAACGCCAAAGATTATTAAATATCTCCCGCTGAATTTAAGAAATCATTGTTCTAATATTGTAGGAGTCGAAGGGTATGAGCAAATGAATAAATGAAATATTAAATTAAATGATTTATAAATGCAATATCAGTTATATTTTTGTTGTTGTGGGTTAATTTGAAGAAGAAAAACAATAAAAATAGCGAAGGAGGGGGATAATGGAGTGGACAGTGACTGAACTTTATATTTATATTCTAGATCTGAAAAAGCAGCTGAAATATAGTGAGAATAAAGAAATAAATAAATGTAATGAAATCTAAATGCTTATCGGGAATATAGTTTATCGCGCATGGGCTACTATGAATGAATATGAATATTTCCTATATACCATTCACAAATTATAGCGCATCTCCATTTATTCTCAATATCTAAATAAAAACCCGACGGAAATATATGACACTAAAAAAAATCTTAATTGATGGTTCCATGTATCTCATCAATTAAAGGTCAGTTGAAAACAATATTGGGTATTCAAGCTTCAAATAATACGTTTCATTATATATTTGATTATTTTTAAAGTGCGATGACTGAAATTATGGGTTCTCTGGGGTGAAAACTAAAATAAGAATGCAAATAACTGGATTCATATTAAAGATAGGGGAAAAAAAGTTTATAGGACATTCATTTTGTAATATGATTGGATCTCAACAATTTTTTTCGAACCGACTCATAGTAAAAGTGACAGATATTTTCTCTAAACTCTAAATTCCGCAACTCTTGTCCAATTTCAGCCGTTAAAGAAAGTGATCATTAGTTTTACAAATAACATGCAAATCCATACATTCAAGATGTAACTTCCACTGAGTTCGTTAGTTTTTAGCAGATTTCCCTGAAGGAAAATCAGCTATTGAGGTTGTACTCATGACGGAATTTTCGATTTTTTTCTTCAAATGTCCATCGATCCTACCTAGGAGATGACGAAAATGAGGTCCGTTCAAAACTGTATATATATATATATATATATATATATATATATATATATATATATTTGTCTGTTACCGCTCTAGCGGTCGCAATTTTTGTTTGATCGTTACCAAACTCGATATATAGTCGTTCTATGTAAAAAGAAAGATGAAGTTCGTTAATGGCTGAAATCGGAGCAGTGGGAGGGGACTGCGTAACGGACTTTTTTTTGCTCCCTGCTCCTACTCTACTACAATTGCACTGAGGAAGGGAACAAAGGGTGCTCGAAACTGTGTGCATAAAAAATAAATAAACTTCTCTGTCTGAAGGATTGAGAATTTGAATAACCATCCTTTACTATCGTATATATATATATATATATATATATATATATATATCTGTGTTACCGCTCTAGCGATCGAAATTTTACTTTAATCGTCATCAAACCGCACGAGCTTCTTGTAAACATAAAGATCAAGTTTGGTAACGGCTAAAATAGAACCAGTGAGAGGGGGTGGTTTTTGAAAATTCAATCTTTCTCCGTTATCATACATTGGATCGGATACGTTTATAGAACCAATCTTACTGTAAATTTAATTGCCTATAAATGTTGTTCTATACATTTTTGTTTTGTTTATTATTATTTCCACTTTATGCTACTAGGCTAATTGGGACGGGTTATCTACAGGTTGCCACCCTTTTCTAGCCAGGGTGGGCTCAAGGAGTTTATTTAGTGAGTCCGTCACTCGATACATTTCTACTGCCCAGGGCGGGAATCGAACCCGCCACTCTAGGTCTACCACGCGAGATTAGGACCAACGCCCTAACTCGCACGGCCAACCTGAGACCCAAACATTTTTTTGTTATATATAATATTAACTAAGATATTTGCATTTTTAATACCCCTCAGTAAACGTTCACTTTTAGTAGTCGCACTTTAATCAGGAGTTTATATATCATGAAATGTCTTATTTCAAAATTCCTTCATTGTGAGAGATGAATACAAATAGTTAGTGTGATGAAGGTCGACAATTGAGATTTTATTGACAGCCTACTTCTACGCATCGATTTTTCTTTTCTTTTTAGAAATAGAGAATATTTGCTGTCAAGAGATCATTCCAACATGTGGGAAATCTGCTTCGTTTGCGAAACTCAGTAGATACAATTAAACTTATATCCCTCCTTGGGAGATTAGCAGGAAAAAGGAAAGTTAGTGAAAACAAAAGTTCTTCCATTAGCAAAATTTGATAATTTTTGAAACCGAGAAACATCTAGGAATATTCCATTCTGTTGTGAACTATGAAGAACACTTACACACGACATTAGTGACACATATCATTGTTGCGGTAACTCCCACACGAGGCCTCCCAACTTCAAAGTATTAAAGTTTAAATTACATTTATCGACAGCACACTGGCAAACTTGAATCTGACTTGAAGCGGCTAATTTGGAAATTCAGATGAGGGGTTTGAGGACTTGAACTCATATTAAGGTGGAAGTAATATATGTACCTCCAGAGATCTGAGGCAATGCAGCCATAGCCTCAAGAGCAAATGAGGTTATGTTAGATATCTGATTTGCTCAGCTCCTAATAATGAATTCTCTCAGCTGAATAATATATTACGTCACGGAAATTTGCATCTACCTATCGTGATGGAGATATCTCAGAGAAACCTCCTCATATTAATATAGGATATGTTCTCGTGATGGAGTACACACACGCCGCGGTAGACGCTTGCTTCTAGGTACTAGGTTCTTACTAAGGTAGAAATAAGTTTTAGCTTGTGTCATAAAGGAAGGTATCAGCCAAGTGACATTGTAACTGTCAATATTATCAGTATTCCCCTCAAAGGAAATCAGCTATTGAGGAGGTACTCTTTACGCGATTTTCAACAATTTTCTTCAAATGTCCATCGATCCTACCCAGGCGATGACGAAAATGAGGTCCGTTCAAAATTATATATATATGTCTGTTAACGCTCTAGTGGTCGCAAGTTTTGTTTAATCGTTACCAAACTCGATATTTAATAGTTTTATGTAACAGGAAACACCATGTTCGTTAATGGCTGATATCGGACGTGTGGGCGGGGGGGGGATCTAGAGGGGGCAATTTCGAAAGCTCCAATTATCTCCTTTACTATACGTCGTATCGAAAACTTGTATAGAACCAATCTTATTTCAAATTAAATTTACTATAAATATTGTTACGTACATTTATTCTCTATCTTGAATATTAACCGAGATATTTGCATTTTTAGCAGATTTCCCTTAAGGGAAATCAGCTATTGAGGTCGTACTCATGACGCGATTTTTGAAAAATTTCCTCAAATGACCATCGATCCTACCCAGGAGATGACGAAAATGAGGTCCGTTCAAAACTATTTATATATATATATATATATATATATATATATATATATATATATATATATATATATATATATTTGTCTGTTAACACTCTAGCAGTCGGAATTTTTTGTTTGATCGTCACCAAACTCCGTATTTAATCGTTTTATGTAAAAAGAAAGATCAAGTTCGTTAACGGCTGAAATCGGACTAGTGGGAGGGGGGGTTTAGAGGGGGGGTTTCAAAAATTCGAAATATCTCCGTTATTGTGCATCGGATCGAAGAATTGTATAAAACCAATCTTATTGCAAATTCAATTTACTATAAATATTGTTATATACATTTATTCTTTATCTTGAATATTAACCAAGATATTTGCATTTTCTGTTTTCAGCATCTGAGATGAGATCGGCTAACTTCGGGCCCAGTCGTGAGTTTCCGTCAAGAGCTAGTTCGGGCCGTTCCCGTAACTGTTTGACTCTCTATTCTGGAATTTCTTTATTGTAAAACTTCACGTGGGAAATCTGCTTAGTTTACGCAGCCCCTGCGTGACGGACTTTTATTGTGTGTGCGGATAACGGGCAAGATGAGATCGGTTCTATCTAAAAGCTAGTTCGGCCGTTTCCGTAACTGTTCGACTCCGTAACTGTGAAATTGGTTTAGACACTAGTAACTACTACTGTTACTAGTATGCAGATTTCTCTATAATAAAACTTCACGTGTGAAATCTGCGTAGTTTACGCAGCCCCTGCATTATGGATTTTATTTTATCGTTACCAGATTCAACATAAAATTGTTTTATGTTAAACTAAAGCTTCGAGTTCAACGGGTGATATCAGACGGGGTTAAGAATTCGGAAATACTAATATTCCAAAAATCTTCGTTATTTCTCCCGAGATGCTGAATGGTAGAGGAATCAATTGATCAGGATAAAAAAAAAAAAAGCCCAGCTCCCTACAAGTGTTTTAATTTATGTAAAGTGCACAGTCAGAGTCAGCACTCCGTCATCAGTAGTGCCTGCTGACAAACTAAAACCTAAAGACAAAATAACAAACCATAGCATGGTCAACAGTGTGAAACAGTCCCGAAACATGTACAGGATAAAAACCAATAAAAAAAGTCCGTCACGCAGGGGCTGCGTAAACTAAGCAGATTTCCCACGTGAAGTTATACAATAGAGAAATCTGCATAATAATAACAGTAGTAAGTAACCTATTCACGAGGACGAATAGTTAGGGAAACGGCTGCACTAGCGCTCCGCGGAAACTCCCGAACATATCCAACTCCTATCGACCACAAACACAATACAAATGCAAATATCTCGGGTAATATTCAAGATACAGAATAAATGTATAGAACAATATTTATAGTAAATTTAATTTGCAATAAGATTGGTTCTATACAATGTTTTGATCCGACGTAAGGTAACGGAGATAATTCGAATTTTCGAAAATCCCTCCCCTAAACCCCTCCTTCCACTGCTCCGATTTCAGCCCCACGAACTTGATCTTTCTTTTTACATAATACGACTAAATATGAAGTTGAAAACAAAAATTGCGACCGCTAGAACGTTAAAAGACAAATTATATATTTATGTATATATATATATATATATATATATATAATTTTGAACGGACCTTATTTTTGTCATCTCCTGGGTAGGATCGATGGACATTTGAGGAAATTTTTCAAAATTCGCGTCATGAGTACGACCTCAATAGCCGATTTCCCTTAATGGAAATCTGCTAAAATGACATAGAGTCAATCATATTGCAAATTTTATTTTATTTCTCTATCATGAATATCAACCGAGAAATTTGCACTTCTCAGCCTTCAGTATATACTATCTCCTAACTATAGTCATGTTAAGAATAAGCTGTTATATCTTGGACCACTTTATTGGAAGCTTAAACGCCAAATATAACATTGTAAATTTCAATATTATCAGTATTCCCCCTCAAGGGAAATCAGCTATTGAGGAGGTACTCGTGACGCGATTTTCAACAATTCTCTTCAAATGTCCATCGATCCTACCCAGGCGATGACGAAATTGAGGTCCGTTCAAAATTATATATATATATGAGACTGTTAATTAATGCTCTAGCGGTCGCAATGTTTGTTGTATCGTTACCAAACTCGATATTTAACCGTTTTATGTAAAACTAAAGATCAAGTTAAGTAGAGTCCGATATATATATATATATATATATATATATATATATATATATATATATATATATAAATATATTGTCTGTTAACGCTCTAGCGGTCGCAATTTTTGTTTGTTCGTAACCGAAATTCGAAATATCTCCGTTACCATACGTCGGATCAAACAATTGTATAGAGCCAATATTATTGCAAATTAAATTGTCTATAAATATTGTTCTATGCAATTATTCTCTATCTTGAATATTAACCAAGACATTTGCATTTTTATTAATTATAACGGACGAAATGAGATCGGCTAACTTCGGGTCTAGTCGTGAGTTTCCGTCAAAAGCTAGTTCGGCCTTTTCCGTAACTGTTTGGCTCTCGTGAAATTTCTCTAATATAAAACTTCACGCGGGATATCTGCTTAGTGTACGCAGCCTCTGCGTGGCTGACATTTTTTTTTGAGAAATTTGCACTTCTCAGCCTTCAGTATATACTATCTCCTAACTATAGTCATGTTAAGAATAAGCTGTTATATCTTGGACCACTTTATTGGAAGCTTAAACGCCAAATATGGTTTTCATTGAATTATTACTTTTTGAGAAACATGCAAATAAGTCATCAATTAAGGTTTTTCGTTCTTTAGTCGACAATTTTTATTTGATCTCTACCATACTCGATATTTCGCCTAGGACTCGTTGAAATTTATCTGTGCGAGGTTCATGATAATTCGTAGTGTGATAACGTTATCTATTAATATCTATGATCTTGTGAGTAGTTATTTAAGATGTATACCATTGTTGACATTTAACAGCTTCGTTCAAGAATAACAATCATAGTCGCTAATGGCTGAAATTGGAGCAGGAACGTGCGATAGTGGTAATGGGGAAAATTGGAAATTCCAAATTTTCTCTGATATTACCAGTTGTATCGAAATATATTTTGATAAACTATTGATGTAAATAATATTATTTATCTTGTTTTTTTATTTTTTTTTGGTTATCCCTTTTCCTTATTTTTTTAAATTTATTTAATTTTTCTTCCCACCCCTTTCTATAGTTACATTTTCACTTATATATAATGTTCATTACCCTGATGTTTCCTTATCGTAGAATATCGTTTGCTTCATATCACCTTATATGCTTCAAAAATCATTAGCCAAAGTTCAATCTTTTTCCGTTTGTTGTTGATGTTTGTCTTTTTTTTGCATTTCACTTTTAAATGACACTTTAATAATGAGTAAATCGCCGGCGTTGCGGAGCTCATTTAAATTAAATAAATAAAAAAAAAAGTATTGATGTACAATTGGTGTTTTATACATTTCTTTGTTTTGTCGGAAGTAACTAGATTCTTATTTTTGATTTGAACAGTATTTCTCATTTTGACTAGTTTCGGTGTGAACTAGTTCTTTCCGCATCCCTAAAACGACTTCGAACTTTGAAAATTCATAATTAAATCATGGAAGTTTTGCAACTTCTCACTAGATTGGAACCAACTAAGAGGGAGGGGGGTTAAGAGGAGTGAGAAAATAAAAAAATAAAGATTTTTCCTTAGAGATTCAGAAGACTTTTATAGGATTTTTTTTGTTTAATTTAAAAATATTTATTTTATATATTCTCTGACATTCATCAATACGATACATTCGACCGGACACATCGTATATCACTTTCACGTGAAATAATTGTGAACTAAATGCTGTAAACGACTTTGTTTATTTCATTTAAAAGGAGTAGAAAGAAGTCTTATGTTGCCCACATCAGATATTGTTTGGTCGCTACCGATTCGATATTTCATAGTTCAATGCAAAAGGTTCCTGAACCGGAACAAAAAAAATGGGGGTTTAGATAATAATGGTGGTTTGAGCATACTTGAATAAATTTGCTAGTTATATAATAAATAAAGAATGGCAATGGTTTCGTTACAAAAAAAAAAATCCTAAAAATGAAAGAATCAAAAGAGAATCAACAATCTGCATTGGTATTCATTGATGGTAGTGATATGATTTGGGCATCATATTTGGAAAATGGATCTCTAATATAAATTGCTTGTCAAATCTATTATTGAGACTCGATTGATAGCACATTTGGTTTGCAAATGCAATCATTTTTTCCAATGTAATTACTACTCCAGAAATTAAAACAATGAACCCATAAATAATGTTGAAAATATAAATTCCTTTAGATCCTATTAATTAATATTTATTGCAGCAGACTTTTTAGCAGATTTCCCTTGAGGTAAGTCAGCTATTGTAGTCGTACTCATGAAGCGATTTTTGAACAATTTCCTCAAATACCGATCGATACCAGACAAGACATGACGAAAATAAGGTCCGTGCAAAATTATATATATATTATATATATATATATATATATATATATATATATATATATATATATATATATATATATAAGAGACTGTTAATTAATGCTCTAGCGGTCGCAATGTTTGTTGTATCGTTACCAAACTCGATATTTAATCGTTTTATGTAAAACTAAAGATCAAGTTAAGAAGAGTTCGAACCAATGGAAAGGGGTGGGGTGTGGAGGGGGAAATTTCGAAAATTCTAAATACCTCCGTTATTATACGTCGGCGAGAAAAAGTGAATAAGACCAACCTTATTTCAAATTTAATATTCTATGATATTTTTAATAATTTTTTTTCCCATTATCTCGATTATTAACTTAGATATTTGCATTTCGTTTAGTTTTCAACCTTCAGTAAACCTCCATTCCAAGTCTTGCCATATTAACAAAAAGCTGTTATATCCAATTCTTCAAGGACAATAGCTACGAATGAATATGTTTTACGTGAATTTATGATTGTTCGAATGTTTTGTTTTTCTCCATTTATAAGTTACTACATACTGAAGAAACGTTGCTGAATTAGTGAATTTTCAATATTGAAGCATGCAATTTTCTTTCCTTAACCCTAGAATGGTAGTGAACGAAAAATTACGTATGATCTGGTTTGAACTGTTATCAAAGGGCCGTTAAAGACCCCACCACCACGATCCCTCAGCTATGAGCCCTCCAGACAGTTCGGACTTGACCTCCGCCAAGTGCAGCTAAGTGAACATTCCCACTCGTCCAATACTATTTTTTGAAATAAAAACGACACGTAATATTTACGTACCAATACTATTAACCGCAACTTTTTGGCACGTAAAATTACGTATCACTACTAATAACCGGTTTTTATGCTATAACGTGGTTAATATTATTCTCAATTTATTTTCTTCCAATTTATTTTTATATTCTAATTTATTTTCTTTTAATGTTTTTAACTTTTATTTTTTAATATAAAAAAGAGAGAATATAAATAATAATAATCTATTTATAGTCTCTGAAAAATGGAGAAAAATATTTATATAAAATAAATATAAAATACATAAATATTTTATATTTATTTATAAATATAAAGAAATTTGTTGGAAGAACTCTCCGATGGGTCAGATGGGGAAAATGACAATTATGAAATAGATGGATATTGATAATCCGATGACGATCCGGAGTATGTATTCTCCAAGTGATGAGGAGGTTGAGCCTTCGGAAATGATTGCAACATAGAGTGGGCTAGATAGCGATGAGAGTGAGCAAACTTTAGAAAACATCAAGGCAATTGTAGAAAAAGAAGAAATGCAGAGGCAAAAAAAGACCTAAAACCTCTCAACCACACAATATTGACAGATCAGTTCTAATAAATGTAGAAGGTGGGGTTGTGCTTGGTAAGAATGGATATGAATGGAGCACACAACCTCCGGAACGTGTTTCGAACAAAGCGCCTGAAAGGATTGCCGTGCACATTATTAGATAGTAACTTAGATATAAGTTAAAGAAAAGTGTATCTTTTAATAAAATAAAAAAATAGTCCCAAACATTAACAAATTTTGAATAATTTCACCAATTACCAGTTGCACACGTAAAATTTACGTATCAATACCATTAAGCGGGAAATAATATCACTACCGTTCTAGAGTTAATAAATCTTTTTCTCTCATTTTTCTAAGATAAATTAAATTATTGGTCTACCGAAACCACTTATGCTATGTCGATTGACATATTTTCATATTATAAGGAGTGGAGAAAAAAACACTTTGTAGTGATAATGCATGTTTTTTTAATTCCTATTATTAAAATGAAAAGATAAATTACAATGAGAAAATGCAGTTAAAGTTTAAACTTTTAGGAAAGGTTCTTATAATTCTTATAAGCTTTAAAAGTAGAATTATATCTATTATACTCACAGTGGATATTATAAAACCCTTTTAAGCTTGTACACTGAAACGTGCTTGAATGTGTTATCGGCCGTAAAAATTCTAGTTCAGCCGAGTTCTTCATTAGTTTAACACTCATAATCGATATGTCAATTAAATTTAATATATAATTTTATGTAGGATGACGTATCTGGCTAATGTTATCTAGATCTTCTATCAGGCATCTGTCGCTAGCAGGCTTACACGTATAACTGATAATATCCATCACATTTCAACGAAAATTAAACAACAATTAAATGACAGTTCAAGTAAGGATGTAAATGTTTTAGAATATTAATATTTAGTCTATTAGCAGATTTCCCTTAAGGGAAATCAGCTATTGAAGTCGTATTCATGGCGAGATTTATGCAAATTTTCTTCAAATGTCCATCGATCCTACTAAGGAGAAGACAAAAATGAGGTCCGTTCAAAATTGTATATGTATATAAATATATACATATATATATATATATATATATATATATATATAATTGTATGTTACCGCTCTAGCAGTCACAATATTCGTTTGATCGTTATGAAACTTGGTATTAAATCGTTTCATGTAAAAAGAAAAATCAAGTTCGTTAATGGCTGAAATCGGACCAGTCGGAAGGGCGGGGGGGGGTGAGTTAGATGGGAGGATTTTCGAAAAATCGAAATATCTCTATTACTGTACGTCGGATCGAAAAATTGTCAGAATCAATCTTATTGCAAATTAAATTTACTATAAATATTGTAAATAAATCTATTCTCTATCTTGAATATTAACCGAGATATTTGCATTTTTATGAAATCTGGGCGGCTAACGGGCGAGTGACTTTCCCGCCCAAAGCTAGTTCGGCCGTTTCCTTAACTTCTGGGCTCTCGTGAGATTTCTCTATTGTAAAAAATCAAGTGGGAAATCTGCTTAGCTTACGCAGCCCCTGCGTGACGGACTTTTTTACTTATACAATAAGAAATAAAAAATAATGATTACTGTGAGAATGCATTTCACAATAATGAAATGTATAAATTCAGTTAGGAGAGTGCTCGAATAATTGCTTCATTGAAAGCATAATTCCTCCTTAGAAAATGGATAAATGTAATTAGCATATATCCCTCTCTATCTTCTGATTATCCAAATTCCTCTCAATTATTGGAGATTTCAAGCTAATCTATAATTACCTATCTGACAAAACCTATTGTGCTATCTTATGGATTATTAATAAGCGTATAAGACGAATTCCAGAGAAAGTCTGTTTAGCTTATTAGACCTAGAGTGACGAGTTCGATTCTCGCCAGGGCAAAGGAAATTATTTAGTGATGGAATTCATTAAATAACATCCTAAATTCCACCCTGGCTAGAAAAGAGTGGTAACCTGTAGATAACCCGTCCCGATTGGCCTGAGTTGCAATAAGTGGACGTTAATAAATAATAATAATAGTTACTAGTTAAATTTGAGTAACAAGTTTCACGAGTTATTTTTGATTTGAGATCGATTGCCTTCCATCATAGTAGGAATGTTAGTGCAAATTAATGAATTTAGTTTTGATTTACCACGTAAAATTTCGGATCATACAGCACATAGGAATTTGCATTTAACACACTAACGCATACAACTGTTTATAGATTACAATTCGGTTATGAGGTGTGGATCGCTGGCCGAATGTTCACTGCCGGTTGCTTTCGGTTCAAATGCAAATGCATACCGTAAACACATCTGCTTTACAGATTCTCAGAACCGACACACACTCTCTCTCTCTCTCTCTCTCTCTCTCTCTCTCTCTCTCTCTCTCTCTCTCACACTCTCTCTCTCTCTCTCTCTCGTGTTAAATAACGTGTGTAATGTTGCTCAAAGTTGTACAGATTCCAGGAACAAGTGTTAAGCAATGTTTGCTATACTGATCAATGTTCCAGGAACAAGTGTTAATCAATGTTTGAAATGTTGCACAAATTCCAGGAACAAGTGTTGAACAATGTTTGCTATACTGATCAATGTTCCAAGAACAAGTGTTAAACAACGTTTGCAATGTTGCTCAAAGTTGTACAGATTCCAGGAACAAGTATTAAGCAATTTTTGCTATACTGATCAATGTTCCAGGAACAAGTGTTAAGCAATGTTTGCTATACTGATCAATGTTCCAGGAACAAGTGTTAAACAACGTTTGCAATGTTGCTCAAAGTTGTACAGATTCCTGTAAGCAATGCTATACTGATCAATGTTCCAGGAACAAGTGTTAAACAACGTTTGCAATGTTGCTCAAAGTTGTACAGATTCCAGGAACAAGTGTTAAGCAATGTTTGCTATACTGATCAATGTTCCAGGAACAAGTGTTAAACAACGTTTGCAATGTTGCTCAAAGTTGTACAGATTCCAGGAACAAGTGTTTAGCAATGTTTGCTATACTGATCAATGTTCCAGGAAAAAGTGTTAAACAATGTTTGCTATACTGATCAAAGTTGTACAGATTCTAGGAACAAGTGTTAATCAACGTTTGCAATGTTGCTCAAAGTTGTACAGATTCGGGGAAGAAGAGTTAAATAACGTTTCTAATGTTGCTCAAATTTTAACAGATTTTATATTTAAGAAAACTTTTCACTTGCTTTTGAGATCAAAAAGATATTCTTCATTTTTCTTTATTCTCCATCCTCATTTTATTTATTGTCTCTTCACTTTAATTGTTATGTGTGTATACACACACACACACACACACACACACACACACACACACACACACACACTCACACATATAATAATTCATGAAGTTGCTGATAAGACAGCTAAACATTACAGAATGTTACTTAAAAATACCGATGTCATGCATTAAACATTTACTATCCACAAACAGCATAAAAAAATGGCAACAGCATTGGGCAGTGACAAATAAAGGACAACATTTAAAGACTTTCATTCCCAATATTGCAGAATATTTGAGCATTAAATATACACCTACTGACTTTTACACAACACAATTATTAACTAAACATGACTCAATTAAAGTGTACCTCGCCGGATTTAAATTGACTAGTAACCCATTATGCCCATGCGATTTTACTACTGAACATACATACACCCATCTCTTACATGACTACACTGCTTTCAAACGAAAGGTACCTTTTAAAAGAAACAGTAATGAAAATAACAAACCGATGGCCTGTTGAGGATAGAATTTTATTCTATAAGTTCAGTAATACACTGAAGAAAATTTGCAGAATTATTATACCAGAAAATAAATTATTGGAATATCTATTATGGGTAAATTGATAATATACTATTATTAAAAATGTCATTTTACTTTTCATCATTTAATGTTTTGATCATTGACGTTTTAATTTATATACTGGAGTTAAGAGTAATTATTTATATTTATATCTTTAAAAAAGATACAAAAATTGTATATATTGTTTAAAATTTGTTATTCATTTACAAATTCATGTAAAGCACTATATTTTGCGGGACATTTAGGAAGTAAACTCCCTCTCTGAAGGGTTACTTCAGTGGAGAAATAAATAAAAATAATATATATATATATATATATATATATATATATATAAAATTGTAACCTCTGTCTGTACATTGATTTTTTTCGCGAAATTTCACGATAACTTTTCGTTTCACATGTCATAGACACCAGAACTGCATTTTGTTTCTTTCGTGTATGTTTGTTTGTTACCTTTTCACGCATAAACGGCAGAACCGAATTTTATGAAACTTGGTATGTATATTACTACTGACCCAACTTAGACTTTAGGCTATATTAATATTCTTTCAGACGAACAATAGTTGGAGTTATAGAAGAGGCCTAAAATTAAAAATAGCGATATTTCGTTTCCTATTGCATTTTTTGCAATTATGTACATAACAAAAGTTGTTTATTTTGTTATTTAAAGTAACCTTTGTTATATACACTTTTGTCGTATACCGAATTATAAGCGAGATATTCGCTAAAACCTATAGCGGAAGTGAACAATTTCATTTGGGACAATAGACTCAACCGAAATAAATAAAACTCGGTATGTTTATTAGCACTAACGCTTTCATTATAATAAGCCATACCAACATTTCTGGGGATGGTCAGGAGTGGGGGGTTGTCGGGGAGGTCTGAAACAAAAAATAGTGGCATTCCGTTTTCTATTCGTTTTTCGGCCAATATGAACGTAACAAAAGTTGTGTTTTGTTATTTAGAGAAACTTTTGTTATATACACTATCGTCGTATACCGAACTATAAATGCGTTATACTCTAAAAATTATAGCGGGAGTCAACAATTTTATTTGGTACAAAAGACTCAATCGAACTAAATAAAACACTCGGTATGTGTATTAGCGATAACACCTTCCTTATAATACGCCATACTAACATTTCTAGGGACAGGCAGGAGTGGGGATTATAAGGGAGGCCTGAAATTAACAATAGTTATATTTCGTTTCCTATTGGGGTTTCGGCAAATATACACATAACAAAGTTGTTTATTTTGTTATTTAGAGAAATTTGCTCAACAATTCTTTTCAATATGAACTATCAGGTACCTCACCTTTGCAAAAATTAATTCAAATTATAATATATTATTATAATATTTTGTCCTTAATAATTTAAATCTATGCATAATGCACAGGAAACGAGAAATATGACAATATGGAGGACAGTGAAGTCTTACATAAAAAATTAATTTTATTATTAACAAATCCACAGAAACGACGGGTATTAACCCTGAACACTGGGAAGGGTAAATGTCAAAATACTGTGCAAAGTAAAGCCTTGCCAAAAAAATACCATCACCATCCAGCCTCAAATGAACTCCCGGGCCAAATGAAGCCGGGTATCTGAGTTAGTATATATATATATATATATATATATATATATATATATATATATACATACACTTATAGGTTTGGGTAGCCATGATTCCTGCATTGCGGTCTATCATAAGTGGTAGGCTCCATACTTTTCGCATGAGTTATGATCTATCTCACATTCGAAATATGAAAAAGCGCTAAGACAAGACGTTCCATAAACTTTCGTAGATTTTTTTTTCCGTGCAAAAATGGTTTTCACTTAGGACGCTGGCCTTGAATCGATGAATAAACGGGAGGATAACATCCCTCGGCAAGTGAATAAAACTCCTTTCAAACCTTGCATGACAGAGATCATCATGCATTGCAAATTTTCTTAATTGAAATTCATATTACTGCCACACTTGACATTACAAGCACCTATATCAAAGCGAAGGAGGGCTCTTCTATCGATTTACATAAAATTCCACTACATATAACATGAAGACTTTTCCCACTTTTTTTTTTCTTTTCTCCTTGGCACCGAAACCGTTAGCAGTGTTTCAGTGACATATTAATTATTGCTTCATTCTCACGATAAAGATGCCACGATATTAAGCTTTCAGCGGATAAATCACTTCGCGGTACGGTTATATAGTTCATATCGTTGGCAAAAATGAACTGTGCCGTTTCAGAGTGAGATTTTTTTTACATTTCGGTTTTTTCATTTTCAGACAGCAGGATAGAGATTTAAAATAAAAAAAAAAAAAAAAAAAAAACCATCCTCATTCAATCCACTTCAGTTTTTATTCCAAGGCTTATCTATGTAAATAAAAAGTTCACAGATTGCTAAAATTCACAGAGAGCGTTGCATGCATTACATAGACTCGACCACTATTCTGTTTTGGATCAGAATCTGATAATTTTAGGATAAAACCATCGGAGAGTTATTAAAGTTTATGTTTGTATGTATTTCATCCGGATTAAAAATTTTAGTTTTACAGTTATTTTCTGACACATAATATTCTTTTATTGTTAATTTTAAGCTTTTAAGTTGTCGGAAAGCTGCTTTTACTCACATGAACTTTTTACGGTGCATTGAAAGTTTTCTGAGTGATGTAACTGCAGCGAATCCTCCATTTTTTTTTCCCTCGTACTGTTTTCGTATAATATTTTCATCTTTTATGCCACAATACGATCTGAGGCAACGCAAGAGATAATATATTCTTCTGTTAAAGTTTCTCATCAGCCTTTTATGCTCGAAATTAAAATTCTAACGTTTCATCTCCCTCTCTGATTGATAGATTGCATCAAAACTTAATTTGAGCAATTTTTCACACTTGAATAAAATATATTTTGAGATAAGAAATAGACATTTTAAAAACTGGGGATGTGAGTTTACTTGAAATCAAAAAACATCATTTCTACAAGGCCTGGACAGATTGGGAATCAATAAGTATTTCTTTCTAGGGAGGTTGACTCTCAGTAATGTGAATCATAAATTATTAGCTTCTTTCGTATTGGGAATGAAATTAGAATTTTTTACCAAATAAAAACACCCGCAAATCCTTCACATCATAGCCCTTAGGATTTTCAAAAACGTTTCTATGTATTTTTAGAGTTAAATCCACATATTTGAGTTAGGCACTTTTTGCGAGGCAGTTCCTCAGAGTAAATTAAGATAGATCAGATTATCAAAATAGGTTTCTCTGATATATATATATATATATATATATATATATATATATATATATATATAGCTTTGAACGAACCTCATTTTTATCATCTCCTAGGTAGGATCGATGGACATTTGAGGATAAATTTAGAAAATGGGGTAATGAGTTTGACCTCAATAGCTGATTTCCCTTAAGTGAAATCTGCTAAAATTATAATTAATGAAAAAAAAACAACAAAAACGAATCTGTATGACAGAAATAAATCCCTCTGAAAGGGTAGAAATAATAAAACTCCGAGGTGAAAAAATATTTTTGTGCTGTAAATATCTGTAAAAGCCCTAGGTTTAATGATAAAACAGCTTTCGATTCGCCCACGTCTAAAAGAACCAACCCCCAGAAAGAAGTAACGAGCAGTGACGAAAGACTGATTGTAATAACAAATTCGTTCACAATCCACCCTTCTTATCATAAACTGCCAATATATCATTCTGATATTTTTTCTCTCTGAGATAAATTTTATCAATTTGTCTGCTGCCGGTTTCGTATTGTTCCCTTATTCGAATCAGATAAAGCATTTTTCCGCTGTATTTTCCATCCACCCTCCTTTTTTTTATTATTCTCCCTGAATTTTCTTCATTCATTTTTCTAATTTCTTTTTTTCGCAATTTTATTTCTTCTTTTCAACTCACACGAGAAGAGAAAAGATGATCAAAGGAAATTCATACCTTTATTAGCAATTTCCCTTTCACATTTCACTTTCCGTTGTAGGAGGAAAAGAAATTGGTGTTCACATGAAAACTTAAAATTACTTTCCATGTTATTATTAGGCATACTCGAGAAATTCTGAAAGTGAGCCCACGCATGCATCATTTTGGACAATAATGAGGCTTTTCTTTGTCTTTATTTCTCTAAAACACGCAACTGCGCAATGTACGGTACTCTTCAGCATACTCCGTGAATATATATCTTATCAACATCATCAAGTGGACATGAAATTGCAACCATTAAATTTGCATTTCTCTACGTTCAACGAATCTATGTTCAGTTTAAGGGGTGGGCACATCTACCGCTACCGTCAGTAAGCTGAAGGCAAAAAAAGTTTTTCACGCTGGAGCTGTGTAAACTAAGCAGATTTCCCAAGTGAATTTTAATTAGAGATAAACCTACATACTGCTAACTCAACGCCACCGTGAATATTAGGTGAATAAATACAAACGATAATAAGAAATCTTTTCCCTCCCGGCAAGATGCCTCTGAAATGTAAATAAACAGGTCGGCCAAACGGCTCACCGAAACGAAAAACAATAACTGAAACGTATCAGAATATAACATATTAATTTTATTGATAACTATATAATATATCTAGTACTATAATTTATAATGAATCAGAATATATTTTATCTCAATCAATCAAATGTTAGTAGGCCAAGAATTTAAGACATATGCATGTTTCTCTATATATTCTTTTGAACGGTATGTTGAATACAGTTTTCTTTGATAAGTAAAACATGCAAGGTAAATGTTTATTGTTTGATGTAGTTAAATGAAGTAGTATATTTGTATCTCTTAATTTAACCAAGTGTTTCGCTAATCATTTGTTATTTTATGAGTATTATTGATAAGAGGTATCTTTCAATAATATCATGTGTTTAAAGAATAAAAAGGTCTGTGATGCAGAATGTTTTTGACATGTGTCTCATATACACGCAATCGATTAAATCATTGGAATAATCTCCCCAGAAATTTTGATATACCCGAATAAATTTATTAAAATATTCAAACTGTTTATAAATAATAAAAATAAAAAGAGCTGTACAGCGTTCATTTTGAAATGGTCTTGATGATTATTTTTTAGCAAGGCTGATACCAAAGATTGTTTTTAGTGATGGCGAGCCATCTAATAAATTCTCATTGCTCTCACAAGAATCGAACCCATGACTTTAGCATAACTCGAAGAATTTGGGAATATTCCAGGTAACAAGCATAGCAAGTCAGAGTAATCGTAACAATACAGATATGAAATAAATCATCTCTAAGGAACATGTTTATAACATTCTTGTCAGCATTTCTTCTAATGAATAATATTTGAATTATTTTATTCGTAAAACCACCGCCATTCCAAATAATCAAAGAATTTTAGATGTCTTCTGACTGATTTATGGCAACTAACCTTTGAACGACAAGGCTGTGTCATACATGACACCTATGCCATAAGTTGTACACGCATGAGCTTGTAACAAACAGGACAAGACTGGTGTGCTTAATACCCTCCTATTCAATAGTCAACTACATGTCAAGGTCATTGCACGCTCTGTCCTCCACCATTTTTCGTACTTTTTCGGAGTGTTTGTGCCGGTAGGTGTCGTATTTGACACAGTCTTGTTGTTTAACTTCCCTTTTGTATATTTCTATTACAATGAATTCGCTATTTATCACTGAAGATGAGATTAGAAATGAACTTTAAAGACAAATGGAAGAAAGTGATAGTGATTTATAAATAATAAAAAAAAAATAGAAGAGTACCCGTCATTGCTGTAAATGCCAAAGAAGTATTTGCGGTGAACACATAGTATACTCTGGTTTCCCTGAATGTTTTGCCAATAACGAATCGTCAAGTGAATAGTTTAATGGTTTTTTTGTTTGCATTTTTTTCCTTATAAATGAGTGTCCTTTGATTTTTTTTTGTACTGTGTAGGATAATATTTGTATTCTTAGGTATATTTATGTATATTAATAATATGCTACTAATATGTGCTTGTTTGCTTATTTATTTCGTAAGTAAATGTATTACATAGTATGTTATCATATAATAGATATTATATAATATATTATTATACTATAAATATATTTTTATTTAATTTTACGCTCTTATTGGTGACGAGTGGTACTCACAAGCACACGAACATGCTAACACACTATTCTCCTTAACTTTTCGAAATGTTATTTTGAGACAAGAAGAGTGATTCTGAGCAAAATAAAATGGAAAATATGCATATGGAAGGTCAAATTTGTCCTGGGTCACAACCGACTGTAGAAAAAGACGTGATTTATCTTTTTCTACAGTCGGTTCATTTCACAACAGGTTTCGGTCACTCCACGAAGTCTACCACCTTCAGGCGTGACTGGTTCACAAGTTACTACTGTGGTTTAAAGGTATGCTTATCCATCGCATGCACATTTTCGACGGGTTAAGAAAATAAAAAGAAAGGCGAACTCGAGCTAGCTTCCAATTGAGGAAAACTGTTGTATCAGGTAACTTAGAAGTCGCTTTTGGGAAAATTCAATTTATAGAACTCTTAAGAAAAATATCAGACTTCGTTATTATTCGTAGATTAAAGTTGAAATTGAATAAAGGTCTGAGGCTGAGATAAGAACAGAAATGAAATGAGAAATGCGATATCTATTCATCCCTTAAGAGGATAGTATTATTTTTAAAGTATTATAACTTTTTAGGAATACAAATAAAGACAAATCCATGAGTAAATAAATATTTTACAACTAGAATTAAGGTTAACAATTTTAAAAACAACTTTATTATAGAGTCCATTGGGGGCTCAGGTTAGCCATGTGGGTTAAAGTTTTGGTCTTTATCTCACTTGATAAACTTAGAGTCGTGAGTTGGATTCTCACCTGGGCAAAAGGAATTCATTTAGTGACCTACTCAATAATTAAAATTCCAAGTCCCACCTGGCACTGGCTACGATGGTAACCCAGTTTATAAGCCGTCCCAATTAGCTTTAGTAGCACAAAATGGGCGTTAATAAGTAACGTATGTATCAATAAAATAGCGCCTATTTTGGGAATTAATCGAAATACCTCTAGATAATTTGTGTTTTCTGATATTTATGAATCCTATTCTTTGTATGATAAATCTTAAATTAAAAATAATTAAAGTTAATAAATTTATATTTTTTTTTAAAAAGCTTGAATCTTACATTATTTTTAATATGTAGAGTTATAAAATTAGAAACTGTACTTGTGTTTAACGTAAAGTAATTTTACAGCTATCCCAAGCCTTGAAACCGAAATAGATACATAATTTACTTTGTTATTTAGCAGATTTTCCTCAAGGGAAATCAGCTATTGAGGTCGTGCTCATGACAGGATATTCGAAAAAGTTCTTCAAAAATCCATCGCTCCTACCTAGGAGATGACGAAAATGAGGTCCGTTCATAATTATATATATAGTATATATATATATATATATATATATATATGAATATATTTGTATAATAACGTTCTAGCGGTCGCAATTTTTGTTCGATCGTTACTAAACTCGATATTTAAACGTTTTATGTAAAAAGACAAATCAATTTCGTTATTGACTGAAATCGGACCATTGGGAGGTGGGGTTAAGAGGGGGGATTTTAGAAAATTTGTAATATCCATGTTACCATACGTTGGATCCAACCAATTTATAGAACCAATTTGGTAATATATATTTATTCTCTATCTTGAATATTAACCGGGATATTTGCATTTTTCAGTTTTCAGCAAGCCCCCACTTCTACCCGTGTTACATAAACAATACTCTGTTACGTAATAAATCACATCATTAGAGGCTTAAATAACATAAATTGTTTGAAGAGACCTTTATTATACAAGATAAATGCACATATGTTATCGTGACCCCCCCCCCTTCTTAAATTCTTGGACTACTAAAATTTGACTGATTGAGATAAAAATTATTCTGATTCATTACAAATTACAGCACTAGCTTTAGTAAATTTTATTTAATAAAATTAATATGTTATATTGAGATATATTTCCGTAATTGTTTTTCTATCATGTGAGAAGTTGGCACACCTGATTGTTTACGGTTCAGGCGCATCCCGTTTGGAGGTTTCTTATTATCATTTGTATTTATTCACTTGATGTAAACGGTGCTATTGCGTTACCAGTATGTAGATTTATCTATTGTTAAACATCACGGGGGAAATCTCCTTAGTTTACGTAGCCCCTGCATAACGGATTTTTTTCATACGAAGAGTTATAAAATTAGAGACTGTACTTGTGTTGAACGTAAAGAAATTCTATAGCTATCCAAAGCCTTGAAACCGAAGTAGATATATCATTTAGTGTGTTTGTTTTTTTTTTTTATTAAGCATCAATGAACAACATCGAAATGTTTTTCGGCATTTTTTGTTGACGAATTTTCTCTTGTAAATGAGGAAAATGATACCTTCAAAATTCAAAATTCTGGTTATTTTTCGGGTTACAACCTTCAAGTAACCCATCTCAAAGTTAATATCAACTATAAAAAAAATTTGTTTAAGGTTATTATTCAGGTAGCTAAACTTTGAATTTGTTCTGTTAAGTGAGAATGACAGCAATCGACAACTGGAACTAATTACAGAGTCTGTCCCCATCACATGTGACCAATTTGATCGAGTGTAGTATCTATTTTCAGAACTGGGCACAAACACGCTCACAAACAGATAAAATATTAGTATTAGAGATGTACAGAGTTTTATGTAAATAGTCACCTGTAGCAGCTTATATTTTATCTAAACCTTAATTATTTTAAATTTCTTTTATTCATTTTATAAACCAATTTTATTATGATTATTTATTTATTTAATATTTAAATATTTTATTAGTGATTTCCCTATTATCCAAGGTAACCCAATAGTTTCGATTTTCAGTTTTGTACCTAGCATTGAATTTTGTTTTTGAGTGTTACCTTGATTATTTATTTCGTTCTATGTTGTGTTCCATTTTTGGTTTTTGATTTCCATTCTAGGTTTTTAAGTTCCATTTTGCTTTTGGAGTTCTATTTCCGTTTTGGAGTTCAGTTCCGTTCTTGTGTTTCATTCAGTTTTGGTTTTAGCAGATTTCCCTTAAGGGAAATCAGCTATTGAGGTTGTACTCATGACGGGATTTTCGAGATTTTTCTTCAAATGTCCATCGATACTACCGAGGAGATGACGAAAATGAGGTCCGTTCAAAACTGTTTATATATATATATATATATATATATATATATATATATATATATATATATATATATTTGTCTGTTACCGCTCTAGCGGTCGCAATTTAGGTTTTATCGTTACCAAACTTGATATATAATCGTTTTATACAAACAGAAAGACTAAGTTCGTTAATGGTTGAAATTGGACAAGGGGGGGTTTAGAAGGAAATTATTTCGAAAATTCTTAATATCTCCGTTATTATGCGTCGGAACGAAACATTGTATAGAACTAATCTTATTGCAAATGTAATGTTCTATAAATGTTTTTATGTACATGTTTTCAATATCTTTATTATTTACTGAGATATTTGCATTTTTAAGTTTTCGGTCTTTAGTAAAGCCCCACTCCTACTCATCTCATATTCTCAATATTCTATTATGTTATGAAGCACTTTATTTGAAGCTTAAATACCAAATATTGTTCTCATTGAACTTTTAAGGTTTGAGATAAATGCAAATACTTGGCGCATGTGGGAAATCTGCTTAGTTAACGCAGCCCCTGCGTGACGGACTTTTTAATTTCGCCTTCTGTGTACTGTTTCTGTTTTGTGTTATATTTCTGTTTTGTTTAATTTTGTTAATTTCTTTTTTGGATTGTTTTTTTTTTTTTTCATTTGAGTTTTGTTTTGTTTTTTAAATTACGAAACTTTTGTTTAGAACAACATCGCCAAAGCTGCGAAGCTCCAATAAATAAAATAAATAAATATATATCATTTTCTCAATAACTATGGCCCTACACCTGTGGCTAAAAATGTATGTAATAATAGTCAATACGGCTGGAAACATTATTTTATATTACTTTCACCAATTTATTTTTAGGTGTTAACAATGTTAATTCAATTTTCCAGCATTGAGGATGGTCCCTTGAGCCTCTGGAACTTGAAGCTGTAATAAAAAGCTTACGTGAAGAAGATAGACATTAAATTACCACTAGTTTTTATTTCGGATGTTTGACTGTTTTGCAATCAAGTGTATAACAAACACCTGGATACTTTTTTTAGAAAGCAAATTAAATTATTTCTTCAAGGGAAATACCGTTCTACTTCAGTTTAAAAGAAGATTTATGAGAGAAAGTATTTAACCTGCTAATTATCTCATGAAAGAATTCAATTAAGTTTCGTGAAGGTATGTTCTCAATATATCTGTTGAAGAATTCCCCTCCAAAAATTCTCTGCTTTTCGCTTCATACTCTCTAATTTTCGAAGTAGCATTCCAAAACATTAAATACTGTCTAGCTTCATTACTTCACCTCCTGTAGCGGTATAAACTTGTTTGAGAGCCTTGGATAAATGGATTTCCTAGTTACATAAAATGTCAAAGAGTTATTTATTTATTTATTTTTACGAAATCAAAGCAATAAAACTCGATTTTTTTTTTTTTTAAAAAAAAGGATGTAACACTTTTGATCAATATTGTGTCCCATTATGCTGTAACAAAAAAATTTGAAATTCGTCTGGAGTCATTTTCAGCAGATTTCCCTTAATGGAAATCAGCTATTGAGGTCGTACTCATGACGTGATTTTCGAAAAATTTTCCTCAAATGTAGATCGATCCTATCTAGGGGATGACTAAATGAGGTTAGATAAACATTGTATGTTCATATTTATATATATATATATATATGTCTGTTAATAATCTAGCGGCCGTAATTTTTGTTCGATTGTTACCAAACTCGATATTTAAACGTTTAATTTAAGCAAAAATAAGGATCCAGTTCGTTAATGACTGAAATCGGACATAGGGAGGGGGGATTTTCAAAAATTCGAAATATCTCCGTTATTATGCATCGGATCGAAAAATTGTATAAAAGCAAAGCAAATTAAATTTACTATAAATATTGTTATATGCATTTATTCTCTATCTTGAATATTAACCGAGATATTTGCATTTGTATTCTGCGTGTGGTCACCAGTAGGCTGTTCGGACTTTCTGCCGAGAGCTCTGGCGGCCGATTCTATAACTATTCGTCCCTCGTGAATAGGTTTAGAGGTTAGGTTAACTGTTTTTTGGGGCTAGAAACTACTGGGTTATTACGCCCTAAATAATGTTTTAGGTTTAGAGGTTTCTTACTACTACAGTTGTTATTAGGCAGATTTCTCTATTGTAAAACTTCACGTGGGAAATCTGCTTAGTTTACGCAGCCCCTGCGTGACGGACTTTTAGTTTTACATAAAAGATTTGAATTACAGTTTCGTAGTGATCAAATTGTTCTTGGGACAATAGAACGCATGAGTGAAAGCAAAACCGACATAAGTAATTATCAGTCACTTTAAAAAGTTGAAATTCAATTATATAAGAACATCAATGACGAAAGAGGGATTTAAGTTCAACGTATCATTTCTGAAATAATAAATTGGACTGTAAACTCAATTCAATGTTTATTAATTGTGCACATATAAATATTTTTGTAAATATATCAGAAACGTGATCATATATAATCTAAAAAAATATTCCGAATAATAATGAATTTTTGGGATGTTCTCGGCTTTCTTAAACCAGACCATTAGCCCAAAATAATTGGGAGGAGGGGGTTGAATGATCTTCCTTTCCTTGGAAAGGATCGAAGCCCTTTATAAATATTTAGAAAAAAATATATATGAAATAAATAAAATTTCAGGAGGCTTTTCTAAAATTGGTAGAAATGAGCTTCCCAAATAATGAAGCTTTCCAGAGATTTATAATTTATTAAAAAACAAATCTAGAAATAAAGATATGTCTTTATTCCAAATCATCTCATTCAGAGTTCAAAGTAAAGGGCCAATAAATGTAATTACTATGGTATTGAAAATAATATTTCTTTATTATGTCACATACTTTTTCAGTATTACCAGTTAAATAGGTTTAATTGGTAAGATAATTTCTGTAATATAAACGCAACTAAGGAGTACAAAATGTTTTGTTGGCATTGAGAATTTATGCAGTTATCAAAAAGGGAAAGCGTGTATTGTACGGAATGAAAACATTTTAAAATGATACCGTTTAAGGTTAGTGAACGGGACAAAAACAAGTTATGATTTTTTAGGTTTTTATTTTTTTTTTGTAATTCCTTTTTGAACCACAGCATTAAATAAACTCCTTAAGCACACCCTGGCTAGAAAAGGATGGTAACCTGTAGATAACCCGTCCCGATTAGTCTAGTTGCAAAAAGTGGACGTAAAAAAAAAAAAAAAAAAATCTCATCCGCTTCAGGTTCAGACGCCGCCCAAGTAGCATTTTGAGCCAAAGCCAGTTGAACCAACAACGTTCCTCCTCAAGTCATCCTCGAAAATAGTGAAGTAGTTTTTCAGTGCAAAGGTGCATACGATGAAACATAATAAAAGAAAAACAGTTTTCAGTGAATCACCAAAGCACTCGCTCGTACTAAATAACTCTCGTATTAAAAAATAAAAAAGTTCCACCAGAACTCGCTTGAGGAGAAAAAAACTCACAATAAACCAAAAAAAACGTTGCGCCAGAACTCGCACTGTGAGAAAAACACTCACACTTAACTACTCCAGCTGATTAACCTTGTCCTGGCGACAGTCAGTTGATACTAATGTTTGGGAGACAACGAGGGTGGTAAGAGAAGGCTACAAGGTGTAGCTAGAGAGAGAAGCAATATCACCAAAGACGTATTATAATAGATATAACAATTTTCTTCGGGGTGTGAGTATTTTGCTCACGGAGCGAGTTTTGGAGGGTTAAAAACTAAATATTATTTTCAATGAACCTTTATTGTGTAGTTACAACCACGTACGTCGTGTGATGAGGTTATTAAATAAGATTTTACGTTCATTACTCTAAAATGTTTATTTGATCTGTACCATATTCAGTATTTAACGGCTTCATTCAACCCTGAATTTGTTAACGGCTGAAATAGGACCTGGAGTAGGTTAGGTGGGACGAGTCGTATCAAGAAATAATATAGAGCCAATCTTATTGATGCTCTACAATTGTTGTTCTATGTAATTTCTCAAAACTCAAATAGTAAGCAAGCTATTTATATTTTCTTGTTTTCAGTCGGAAATCGCCACCTCGACACATCGGATAGAAGTAGAGGAATTAAGGCGAGTCCAGCGCATACCCTTAGTCTGCGCAGACGACTTGAACTTGCCTACACCCTAATATTGAATAAAATGTCCGTCACGCAGGGGCTCCGTAAACTAAGCAGATTTCCCACGTGTAGTTTTGCAATAGAGAAATCCGCCATATAACAGCAGTAGTAAGGAATCTCTAAACCTATTCACGAGGGACGAACAGTTATCGAAACGCCCGGCACTAGCTCTCGGCGGAGAGTCCCGAACGCAGCCGACTCCTGCCGACCACACACATGCATACAAATGCAAATATCTCAGTTAATATTCAAGATACAGAATAAATATATAGAACAATATTTATAGTAAATTTAATTTGCAATAAGGTTGATTCTATACAATTTTTTGACAACGCATAATAATGGATTATGTAGAATTTTCAAAAATCCCCCCTCGAAACCCCCCTCCCACTGGTCCGATGTCAGCCATTAACGCACTTGATCTTTCTTTTTACGTAAAACGCTTAAATATGAAGTTTGGTAACGATCAAACAAAACTGCGACCGCTAGAGCGTTAACAGACAAATATATATATATATATATATATATATATATATATATATATATATATATAATTTTGAACGGACCTCATTTTCGCCATCTCCTGGGTAGGATCGATGGACATTTGAGGAAATTTTTCAAAACTTGCGTCATGAGTACGACCTCAATAGCTGATTTCCCTTAAGGGAAATCCGCTAAAAATATGATTACTTCTCACGAATAAGTAATTATCAGCCGAAAGTGAAATACATTCTTGGGAGCAGAATGAATAATGGGAGAAAACCCATTAGCTTTCTTCCTGAGATTTAGCTGTAGCTTAATACGAGCAGGAGCATTTAACGTTCGATAAAGAAAATTGCATTGTCCACTAGGACAGCCGGTTCGGACGGAAGTGGCCATTTCAGAAGACAGTCCCCCAGTCCCCAGGGTCGTTTCGTTCCTACAGTTTACTATATACGCTCAGCGACTCCGTTTCTCGCTAAGGAAAGAGGGGGGGGTTCTCCTAGGCTAATATAATAGCGGAGTCTGTATCGATTCTCACGTGAACATCTGTTGTGATTTTATATCATTCAGACAAACCTATAGCGTTTCCTCAGAAGATGTAGTTGCATTCGAAAAAGAAACCCCGCGTAAACTAAGCTGATGCTGAAATAACACAATGTTGATCTGAACTCACCATAAATTCTCTTTTTTGAAAGATAAAATCGATGTTTTTTTCAATTTAAGAACACATCCCTTCCTAAACACCCTTTCCCATGCCAGATTTCATTCATTAACGAACATTAGAGTTGAATGAAATGGTTTTATCTCAAACAGGAGAAGTCCATTGAAGACAGTATTTGGTATTTAAGCTTTGAACAAAGTGGTTCATGATACAATAACTTATTTTTAATACGACATGAGTAGAAGGGGGGGTTTGGAAAAGGCTGAAACCAAAAAATGAGAATCTCGTATAATTGATATAGTGGAAAAAAATATGTAACAACATTTATACCACATTAAATTTGCAATAAGATTAATTTTATATAATTTTTCTCTCTGAAATTCTCTTTCTGTAAACCCCTCCCCCCTCCTCCACTGATTCGATGATTAAAGAACTAGATCTTTGTTTTTACATAAACGTTTATATATCAAGTTTCGAAAAGAAAAAAACAGAAACAATATTTAGTATTTAATCATGAAATAATGTGCTTTATTATATAACAATGTTTCGTTTATGTAACAAGAGCAGAAGTTGGGGTTTACTGAAGGCTGAAAACTGAAAATGCAAATATCTCCGTTAATATTCAAGACAGAGAATACTTGTATATAGTAATATTTATAGTACAGTTTATTTGAAATATTATTGGTATTATAAAATGTTTCGTTCCGACTTAAAGTAACGGAGATATTTCGAACTCCTCCTCTAAACCCACCCTCCCACTGGTCCGATTTTAGCCATTGACGATTTTGGTCTTCCGTTTTATATAAACCAATTAAATATCCAGTTTCGTAAGGATCAAAGATTTGAAGAAAGTCTTCAAAAGTCGCGTCATGAGTATGAGCTCAATAGCTGATTTCCGTTAAGGGAAATCTGCTAAAAAAAAACTCACTATAACCAATGGGAATCAAATAAGTCTGTAGAAACAAGAAGGAAACGATTGATTAAGAGAGGGAATGATTGAGCCATTACTCAGTGGCTCTGAAAGGTTAATGAGAGTCGCCCTTCCAATCTTGAAATTGACTTGAGCAGTTTTACCACCGTTATGTGTCCCAAAGTTTTGGAATGGATCCCCGGCCTCAGTCTCAACTACCAACACTTTTTTATGCTTTAACTGGGGGAGGAGGGGAACTTTCAAACTTTCCAAAGTCATCCTAAACATGAACAACAGTTCCATAATATGAAAGAAAACGGCACTAAAAAGTAATCGCAGATGCCCTATCTGATCAGGCTATGTTTTAAAATAGCATATTTTGTTGATGTGAGTATGTTTTCTATAAGAACTTCTTACTATCAAAAAGTCCGTTAGGCAGGGGTTGCGTAAACTAAGCAGATTTCCCACGTGAAGTTTTACAATAGAGAAATCTGCCTAATAACAACTGTAGTAGTAAGAAACCTCTAAACCTAAAACATTTAGGGCATAATAACCCAGTAGTTTCTAGCCCCAAAAAACAGTTAACCTAACCTCTAAACCTATTCACGAGGGACGAATAGTTATGGAAAAGGCCACCAGAGCTCTCGGCGGAAAGTCCGAACATAGCCTACTGGCGACCACACGCAGAATACAAATGCAAATATCTCGGTTAATATTCAAGATAGAAAATAAGTATATAGAACAATATTTATTGGAAACTTAATTTGCAATAAGATTGATTCTGTACAATTTTTCGATCCGACGTATAGTAACGGAGGTATTTTCAAAAATCCCCCCCTCTAAACCCCCCCCCTCCCACTAGTCAGATTTCAGCCACTAACGAACTTCCTTTTACATAAAACGATTAAATTCCGAGTTTGGTAACGATCAAACAAAAATTGCGACCGCTAGAGCGTTAACAGACAAATATATATATATATATATATATATATATATATATATATATATATATATATATATATATATATATTATTGAACGGACCTCATTTTCGTCATCTACTGGGTAGGATCGATGGACATTTGAAGAAATTTTTCGAAACACGCATCATGAGTATGACCTCAACAGCTGATTTCTCTTAAGGGAAATCTGCTAAAATTAAACTAGATTGATTACATCTGTTTACTGCAGTGAGCAATGTTTACACGAATGAGCATTATTTCCTGAGTATCTTTACAACTTATTAGCAATTCTAATCAAATCTGATTTCGGCCAACATCTCTTTAAAAAAAAAAAAGAGTAAGTGTGTGATTTTAATTAGATGCAAAAAAAAAGTACATACAATAAAAGTAAAAGTGATTTATTTGCAATATTGGCTAATTATAATGCCTTGTACTTGAATGTACTTGAAAGGGAGAAAATATATGTTTATGCAATATAATGAAAAACATGTATATAATATTATTATATAAGATAAGTAAGTATATTGCCAGTATTAAAAAATGTATAATAATTATTAATTATTGACCAAATATAAAGGCAGTTAAAAATATTAAGCCAGTTGTAAGAAGTGTAAATAGGTACAACGTAACACTTGTTACTAGCACACATCTTTAAGTAAATTTAGATAAATAAAAATGTATTTATAGATTTGGTTAAGAAATAATTGTATAGAAAATTAGTAATTTTAATACCCTTAGTATATGACAAGAGCGGTATTTAGCGGGAAATCAGCTAAAAATATTCTTAATTTTGATTATTTTATTTTGGCAGGCAAACAGTATGTGAAATTCTGAATGCTTTTGTAAGATTTCACAACCTTTTAAATAAATCCTTGTTTATTTATTATAAATTATTACTAATTATAATTTTATTAACTTTTATAAAATATTTTTGTTTTCGAATTTTTGTTTCTTTTATTGTTTTTTGTCTTTTATCAATTATTCAAGTTCTGTTTCTGTTTCCTTCTCATGACTTTCGCCATTCAATAATTTTCTCTGTAATAATAGTTTTTATTTCATTAGCTCCTATTTTAGCAGATTTCCCTTAAGGGGAATCAGATATTGAGGCAGTACTCATGACGCGAGTTTTGAAAAATTTCCTCAAATGTCCATCGATCCTACACAGGAGATGACAAAAATAAGGTCCGTTCAAAATTATATATATATATATATATATATATATATATATATATATATATATATATATATATATATATATATATATATATATATATATATTTGTCTGTTAACGCTCTAGCTGTCGCATTTTTGTTTGATCGTTACCAAAGTTCATATTTAATCGTTTTTTTGTAAAAACAAAGATCAAGTTCGTTTATGGCTGAAATCGGACCAGTGGGAGGGGGGGTTTAGAGGGGGATTTTTGAAAATTCGAAATATCTCCGTTATTATGCGTCAGATCGAAAAATTGTAAAAAATCAATCATATAGCAAATTAAATTTACTATAAATATTGTTTTATACATTTATTCTCTTTCTTGAATATTAACCGAGATATTTGCATTTGTGTTGTCTGTGTGGACGGCAGGAGTCGGCTATGTTCGGGACTATCCGCCGAGGGCTAGTGCGGCCGTTTCCGTAACTATTCGTCCCTCGTAAATATGTTTAGAGAGCCCTTACAAGTAGTGTTATTAATAGGCAGATTTCTCTATTGTAAAACTTCACGTGGGGAATCTGCTTAGTTAACGCAGCCCCTGCGTGACGGACTTTTTATTTTCCACTAGTGTTATCGTCCAGCAGCAACTATGAATTTATATTAACTATATTCAATAATTTGGAGTAAAACTGCGTGATAAATGGTGTAAATCGCTACAAATTGCGGGAACACAAATAAATAAATAAATATACATTCATATGAAAATTTATCAAATCAATCATTACAACCGACAAAAGGTGTGTGAAGATGTACTACCAATATAGTTGATTATTTATATTACTTCAATTAAGTGTATTGAAGCATCTCCGTGGCAACGTGGGCTTTACTCCTGACGTAAGCCCACACATATGTCGGGGCACTGTGTCTGTAAGCATGGCTTACGATAAAAATGTGTGCTGATCTACATTTGCTTAATATAATAGAAAGTAAAAGCGAGAACGAAATGGAAAATAGAATGAACCTGGTATATTTATAGCACTATTATTCAACAAAAATCAATTTTACACCTAGTTTTCCACTTTTCATAAATCATCAAGCTCTGAAAATAGACATAAATATATGAGTACGTTTTAATAATTCAATAAACCTGTGTTAGTATATACCTCTAAATTTCCAAAAGATATTTTTTTTTAAATTATTTATTAACGTCTACTTTTTACAACTAAGGCTAATTGGGACGTGTTGTCTACAGGTTACCACTCTTTTCTAGCCAAGGTGGGACTATAGATTTTATTTATCGAATTCCGTCACTAAATAAATTCCTTTGCCCAGGCGGGAATCGAACTCGCCACTCTAGGATTGCCATGTGAGATTAAAGGCAACGCTTTAACAGACTTGACTAACCTGAGCCCCCAAAAGATCTTTTTAGGATGAAGAAAATGGATCATAAGTGTAAGGAAATAACGGAGATAAATTCCTAACAAATTGTAAAGAAATGTTTTTTTATACTTATACATTTTTGTCAGTTTGTGCTCTAGCAGTCGCAATGTGTGTTTGATCGCTACCAAACCCAATATGTAATACTTTTATGTAAAAAGGAAGGTCATGTTTGTAAATGGCAGAAATCAGAAGGGAGTCTTAAGAGGGGGAATTTTGAAAATTCGAAATATCTCCGTTATTTTAATTCGGATTGAAAAATTGTATAGAGCCAATCCTATTGAGAATCCAAAGTACTAAAAATATAACTAAATAATTTTTTTCTTTATCTTGAATATTCACATAGATATTTGCATTTTTTAGTTTTCAGCCTTCAGCAAACCCCGACTCCTACATAAGTCCCATAAACGTTATATAATAAACCACTTTATTCGAAGTTTAAATATCAAATATTGTTTTCAAGAGTTCATCATTATACAGAATAAATCAAATAACTTCTCGATTGCCCCCTCGTCTTTACTACTACGATTACTAAAATTTGAGTGGTTGAGATAAGAATTGTTCTGATTCACTATAAATTGCACTATTTGTTATAGTAGGTAGTTTTAAAGAAAATTAATATTTTATATTCTGATATATTTCAGTTTTTTTTTTTCTTTCCGGTGAAGGATATTTCTATCTATCTGTTCAGTTCTGGGAGGTTGGCTTACTCGTTTGATCACAATTCAGACGCTTTCCGTTGGTGGGTTATTTAGATTGACTAAAAGATTTCTCATTAACGTTTGTATTTATTCACTTAGTATTCACGGTGGTGTTGTGTTACTGTATGTATATTTATTGCAATACGTCACATCTGCGAAGATTACGTAGCCCTGCGTGACGGACTTTATTTCTGTACGGGGGTGTTGTTCCACGAATGAAATACATGGTATCTGTATTTGTTGAAGTAACATTATTACTGTAAATGAGGGCTACAATTTCCATAATCCCGTGGCATATGGCCGGGTGCCTTGAGACCAGACATCTGCTTTAGCTGGTAATAACACTAAAACTCTGGCGCGCGCGTGTGAGTGTGTGTGTGTGTGTGTGTGTGTGTGTGCGTGTGCTAATCAGGGTGGTATTACCACTTAATGACGAGAAGTGATAGCCACCCCCGGCGCACGATGTTAACTTGCAGCCGTTGGCATCAACAGCCGGGGGTTAACCATCAATTTTTTGTCCCCCCTCCCCTGACCGTCCGCCCATCATTATGTCTGGTAACAATAAGTCGAATCACTAACACACCACACGTCGAAAACTCCTTCTTTTGACTTACAAATTGTTGGCAACACAACAAGTAACTATTGATACAATTTATTTAGTAAAGTAAAAGTCCGTCACGCAGGGGCTGCGTAAACTAAGCAGATTTCCCACGTGAAGTTTTACAATAGGGAAATCTGCCTAATAACAACTGTAGTAGTAAGAAACCTCTAAACCTAAAACATTATTTAGGGCGTAACAACCCAGTAGTTTCTAGTCCCAAAAAAATAGTTAACCTAACCTCTAAACCTATTGACGAGGGACGAATAGTTATAGAAACGGCCGCCAGAGTTCTCGCCGGAAAGTTCGAACATGGCCTACTGGTGACCACACGCAGAATACAAATGCAAATATCTCGGTTAATATTCAAGATACAGAATAAATGAATAGAACAATATTTATAGTAAATTTAATTTGCAATAAGATTTATTCTATACAATTTTTCGATCCGACGCATAATAACGGTGATATTTTCAAAAATCCCCCCCTCTAAACCCCCCCCTCTCACTGGTCCGATTTCAGCCATTAACGAACTTGATTTTCCTTTTTACATAAAACGATTAAATTCCGAGTTTGGTAAAGATCAAACAAGAATTGCGACCGCTAGAGCGTTAACAGACAAATATATATATAATATATATATATATATATATATATATATATATATATATATATATATATATATATATATATATATATATATATAATTTTGAACGGACCTCATTTTCGTCATCTCCTGGGTAGGATCGATGGACATTTGAAGAAATATTTCGAAACTCGCATCATGAGTACGACCTCAATAGCTGATTTCCCTTAAGGGAAATCTGCTAAAAACGTTCAATAGTAGCCACAGAAAGTAGAACAAATGTCACCCTATTAGCAAGTATCGGCAACTGGCCGGCAGGCTTACTTCCGGGGCAATTGAACAACAAATCTCAGTACCAGAAGAAAGTCAACTAAATAATTGTGCGTGAGCTCGTCGTAAATATATAATAAAAGGAACCACTACAAAGCAATTGAAACTGAACAATAATGTATTCGTCACAAAACATTTTTAAATTCCACAGACTTACTTGAGAGTCAGAAGCCAGTTATTCTGAAGACAAAATAACGCATCAACTCACCTGAAAAAAATGAGTATCATATTAATAATACATACAATTATTGAGAAATTAAAATGCCCTAATAAAATTAAAATGACTGTGTTATTTTTGTAAAAATCGCGCAACTAATTTAAATTGGATAAAAGGCCACTGAACCTTTTGTGGCCAACCCATTAGTGTAAATAGTTATTTATTATACAAGTGACGAAAGTAGATCATTTTACAACTCGAGTGAAACGTTTACCCACACGAGTGAAGCGAGTGTGATAATTTCACGAGAGTTGTAAATTCTACTTTCGTCACGAGTGTAATATTAAATTTTTTCTGTAATGGTGTAATACATGATCAGATCTAACCAGAATATGAACAAAATTAGGATGTTGTGAAGATTATGGTATGTTGTTGGTAGGTTATAAGCATGGTTGTGAAAGGTTATAAGCATAAGTTATAAAACAACTAGTGATGATTGTGAAGTAGTGCAGTTATAAACAAGTGCAGGTTATAAACAAGGAAGGTAATTATTATTATATTTAAATTTTAAAATATATTGATTGTTTCCACCAATAATTCATTCACATTTCAATTTATTTTGTTAAAATAAATTCTTACAATGTTAAGAAACATTTAAAAGCATTTAATTTCCAACTTCAAATTATTTATTATTTTATACTTATTACTAATTAAGAAGGCAATTGACTTTCTACACTCTATTGCAAAATGTTTCACTTTCTTCACTCATTTCAGTTTAGTAATGTTACCATTATTCAACGATTACAGAAAAAAGTTATTTTTATTAATTGTATAATGTTCAGTTTATTAACTAGTGAATATTGTGGGTCGGGATTGCTCGGCACCTTTCGGCACCCAGCTGATGACAATCGACGTACGTTAGGAGTGTATTGTTCTCTCTGCCAAGTGACTGCATTCTCCAACTTCTCCCAGTTCCAAGAACTTCTTCAAGCCAAAGGCTTTTCCACAAATGGACCAAGTACTCTTATTAGAGATCCAGCAGTTCCAGGACGGCCGCCGGGGAAGAAAAATGGTGGAATTCTATTGAAATCAAGTATCAGGTGTCTGATTCATCAATCTGTCTTCACCCTGTCTGCGAGTGTCTTCATTCATAGACGTGGATCGATTCTCGCTGAAGACGACCATAATTTTTATTTTTTACTGTTAATATTAAGTAATTTAAGATAATTTAAAAAAAGGAAAATTATTCAAGGTTCAAGACTGTATAAGAAATTGATTCAATGCATTCTTTTCTTCTTTTAATTATATATTTATTTCATTTAATTATTCAAATAATCATTTTTTTATATTTGTAATTAACAGTTAGTTTTTAAATAATCTATATAACTCAGTCGAGTTTAACTTAGTTAATTTATTTATAAGCATATATATTCATATTTAACCTTAATATTGCATTCAAATAAAGTACAATATAATTTAATTGTTATCAACAACCCGGCATATATATATATATATATATTATATAATATATATATATATATATTTATATATTCTATAAATTTCAGAGATGAACTAATCCAATTTATTACTTTTTTTTTAATTTCAGAGGCTAATCCAATTTTTACTGTTTGTAAATAAAAACAAACTTGTTATCTAATGCCATTACTACAAATCACTGTAACGATTCAATTTGTGTCAAACTTCATTTAGGCCTCTTCATTCTTATTCTGACAAAAATATAAGCAAAGTTCTTGAGTGATAATTAATTCTATAAAACGGACACTGTTCCTTTCCATAAATTTTATTGTTCTAATTTTTTGGACTAAAAAGAAATAAAACTTCTGAAGATAGAATGTGTTGGTTTCTAAACAACCCCAGGCATGTTCTCTAACGAGTTTTAACTAATTTTAAGTAGGATTTTATAGATTTCCACGCATTGGACATTGTATGATTTGGAAAAAATGTATTATGCATTTTACATTCGTATACCCTTTTAAATTTTGGAATATAATAAAACAAATAGGAAACCGAGGCAATCTTTCATAATAACCTATAAAATCAAAATATTTTTTTTATTGCGAAACAACAATACAGTTGGCTGTTTTTTTTTAATGTATTATTAAATCACTTTTAAGATTGTTAATGTGCTAATTTTATAAATTATTAGAATATAAAAATTAAATATTTGAATAACTAGGATACCCCTTTGTATACTTTTTTAATAATATGTATATATTAGTTTATAATATATTTATATTAGTTTGAATGTAATAAAATGAATATGAAACCAAATCTATCATTCATTACAGCCTATGATCATGAAAATATTATATTTAACTTATGATTTAGTCTTTTGAAATTTTTATAAATACAAACTTGGCTCAGTACCTAAATAATTGTAATATGGGTAAATAATTAATATTCAGTAGTAGAGGAAATTAATTAAATTTTAAATTCAAACGCTTAGGTTGTTGCTGAATTCGGATTGCAATAAATAATTTTTAAAGTGAGTCATTCAAGAATAATTAAAATTCTGAAATGACCTAGACAATGAGCCCTAATGAAATGTTCAGTAATTATTGCATGGGCTCGCTCGGCTCTGTCATGTTCCAAACATTATTCATTAGGTGACCATTGGCAATAACAGCTCAGAAATGAATATTGCGAGAGGAAATTAATATTTATTGACTCTGCAGTGCCCTTATCAATTTTGTATTGAATGCGTATATTTTACGTCGCTTAATAAAGTATTGTGATAAAGTATTCCTAAAGTACAACGTAACATTAAATAAGACCAAAAGAAGCTATTTCAAAAACAAAATGTGTTATAGTCATAATTTACAACATGTAATCATTTGATTCATATCTTATTATTCTATTAAATGATGGCCAATAGGTGGCCACACTATGCATACAGTTATGGGCTTTAACTTCAAGTTTGTTAATGGCTGAAATCGGACCAGTAGGGGGGGGTAGAGGGGAGGATTTTTGAAAACTCGAAATATCTCCAATGCTACACGTCGGGTCAAAAACTTGTATAGAACCATTCCTTTGTTCTTGGACTATTAGAATTTTAGTTATTAAAATATAAATTATTCTGATTCATTATAAATTTCAGTTCTAGATATAGTAAATAGTTTGCAATAAAGTTAATATGTTATATTCAGATATATATCAGTAATTGTTTTTCTTTCCTGTTAGAAGTTGGCACACCTGTTTGATTATGTGGTATCTTATTATCGTTTGTATTTATTTACTTGATATTGAGGGTGCTATTGTGTTACCATTATGTATTTTTACCTATTGTTATACTTCACGAGGGAAATCTTCTTTGATTATGCAGCCCCTGCGAGACGGACCTACATATTTGGAGAATATGTCTATCTATCTGTTCAGCTCCGAGTGGTTGGCAGACCTATTACTTTACAATTCAGAAGCAGATTCCATGGGGTGCTTATTAAAATTAACTGAAAGATTTCTCATTACCGTTTGTATTAAATCACGGTGGTGTTAAGTGTCACCAGTATGCAGATTTCTCTATTGTAAAACTTCACGCGAGAAATCTGCTTAGTTTACGCAGCCCCTGCGTGACAGGCTTTTTATTATTTTGGAGCCAACGCTTTGAGCCTGTTGTTATCCAAAGGACAATCGTGCAATATAAGCGCATATTAGACAAGGAATATCATGAAGTAAAAATACAATAAAGATCTTTACTTCCTAAATACTTTATAAGAAGAATAAGATTTCTGTTTGGTACAGTATAAATAAGAAAGCTGTTATTTTCTCTGACGAACAGACACCCCGTCAAACTGAGTTATTAAAAGTCCGTCACGCAGGGGCTGCGTAAACTAAGCAGATTTCCCTCTTGAAGTTTAACAATAGATAAATCTACATACTGGTAACACACCACCACCGTGAATATTAAGTAAATAAATACAAGCGGTAATAAGAAATCTTTCCCCTTCAGGCGGAAATTTCGTATTCAAGCTTCGAATAATGTAGTTTATTATATAACAGAGTATTGTTTATGTAACATGAGTAGAAGAGGGGGTTTGCTGAAGGCTGAAAACTGAAAAATGCAAATATCTCGGTTTATATTCAAGATAGGGAATAAATGTACCTATATATCAATATTTATACGGTTATTTTAATTGCAATAAGATTGGTCCTATTCTATTTTTCGATCCAACGTATAATAACATTTCGAATTTTGCAAAATCCTTTAAACCCCTCCTCCCACTAGTCCGATTTAAGCCACTAACGAACTTGATCTTTTTTTTTTACATAAGACGATTAAATATCGAGTTTGGTAACGATCAAACAAAAAATGCTACCGCTAGAGCGTTAACAGAAGATGTATTTATATATATATATTTGAACGGACCTCAATTTCGTCATCTCCTGGGCAGGATCGATGGACATTTGTAGAAATATTTTGAAAATCGCGTCATGAGTTCGACCTCAATAGCTGATTTACCTTAAAGGAAATCTGCTTAAAATATTATATGAATATATTACATATTCTTCAGCCAATTGGAGTAAACAAATCATCATTTATCGCCCACCGCAGTAACTTCTTCAACAGCTACAAAGTACGTTATCATTATGGAATTTAACGAGTAGCAGCTAAGATGGGAAGCCTAAAGTTAAGACTGAAATTCTATCTTGCACGAATCGTTTAGCAGAGCTCTGTTGGGAATTATAATCTAATAATACCAGTCTGTTGCTAGCAACCTCAGGCTTATCCAGATCACGAATTATACATATACCTGGCACCATGTTCGTGAGCATGTTTGGAACTGCCATAGTTATCTGCACAACAGCCTTCATATTGCTGAGCAAGAGATGCATTGAAATTGTGAAATGAGTAATCCATTTTTGATGATCGATGATGCAGGATACAGCACAATAGGATGAGAAAGCTGCATTCAAGTTTAGCAGATCCCTTAAGGGGAACTCAGCTATTGAGGTTGTACTCAGGGCGCGATTTTACAACTTTTTCCTGAAATATCTATCGATCCAAGGGAGGAGATGACGAAAATGAAGTCCGTTCAAAATTATATATATATATATATATATATATATATATATATATAGTTTCTTAACTATGAAACAAAATATGTGACCGCTAGAGCGTTAACTAACAAATATATATACAGTTTTGAACTGTCAAGCGGTCACAATTTTTGTTTGATGGCTTCGAAACTTGATTTTGAAGCGTTTTCTATATAAAAAAAAAAAAGAAGGGCTCAGGTTAGTCGTGTGACTTGAAGCGTTGGCGTTAAATCACATGGTAAAGCTTGAGTGGTGAGTTCGATTCTTGCCTGGGTAATTGGGAATTTATTTAGTGACGGACTCACCAAAGAAAATCCTTAGGACCACTCTGGCTAGAAACGGGTGATAACCTGTAGATAACCCGTCCCTATTAGCCTTAGTAGCAAAAAGTGGACGTTAATAAATAATTTTAATAAAAGGAAAGACCAATTTCGTAAATGGCAAAAATCGGACTAGTGAGGGGGGGGGGTTAGAGGGAGTAATTTCGAACATTTGAAATATCTCCGTTACTATACTAAAAGTCATATCGAAAAATTGTATAGAACTAATCTTATTGCAATTTAAATTACCTATAAATTTTGTTATTTCCATATTTTCTCAGTCATTCGCCCTTAAGCAAACCCGAAGTCCTACTCTTCTCATATTAACAATAAGCTGTTTTATTAAGCACCACTTTATTCAAAGCCAAATTGTGTTTACAGATTTCTTTTTGTGCGAGGTACAGTACCATTCTTTGCGTGATGGCGCCACCAATTAAGATTTTATGTCGAGAATCGAAAATATTTATTTTTTCTATGCCTTTAGTATACGATACGTAATTCTTTCATTCCATACTATACATCATATTAGTTAATGAAAGAAATTGAGGGAGGTGCCTGGGGGGAGGGGGAGGTTAGCGGGGGGATTTTGCAAATGCAAAATATCTCCGTTATTGTGATTCGGATAGGAAAATGTTAAAGAACCAATCTTATAGAGCTATTGATTTTCTACTCTAGTTGTTCTATATATTTGTTCGTAACTCAAATTGTACTTTCTTTTTTTCAGTCTTCAGAAAGTGTTATACCAGCACTTGGGAAGTCTTAGATGACTGGACTTTATTTATGTTTATTTTTAACTACCATTTCCACTACATCAGTGGCATCTTCAGGTCTTTAAAAATGAACGAAAAAGAAACCAAAAACTATTAAAACATCTCCAGAGAACGGGTAATAAGGTAGCTAGCTAGCACAGCCAAGTCGATCTACTGATCAGTAGGCTGACTGAGAATATCTAGGTATATTCATATGGTTTTAGGGCTTCCATCTATCTTTTGAAAATACCAAAAGATGTTACTGATATGTTGGAACCAGTAGTAAAAAATAAAAATTTATTGCAGCGATACTACATCTTTCTTATTCTTTCATACATTCCTGTCCGAAGCAACACCAATAAAGGTTACGTAAAGGTTTTGTTGTCCAATATACAAAACTAATTCCGTATTTGTGACATAGAGTAACTCATGATTGAGGTTTACTGTAAACCTTTTTCATTATAGCATCCATCATTAAGCAACATATTCATTGTGTAATATTAACAAAAATGAGATTAAGTAGCGTACCCTGTAATTTTAACCAGTTTATTTTTACAATAAGTTAACATATCCTCAATTATATTAAAGGCATCAGCTTATTTCGTTCTCTGCTAAGACCATATTGCAAAGCCCACTTAAAAACCTTTTTTTAATTCCTTTCTAATGCTTTTAAGCTTCATACATAATGAATAATATATATTGTGTCCGCATAAAGCGGCATTTATTTATTCATGTTCTTAATTTATTTCCCCCCTGTTCATGAGCAGTGCTGCGTTTTAATTCTCAAACAATACTATTTACATTTTTAATAGCATTGTTCTTCATTTATTATTAATTTTTTTGTAAGGCATACTAAGTTATTTAAGCGTAGTGTACATGAGTTTTGAAGTCCATTTGTTTTAGAACTTTTAAATACATTGAGCTCTTATTTATATATTTTTTGTAATTGTATTTCAATTAATATATTATTTAATGTGTTCTATTTACTTACAAGCATTGCATGTTTAAAATTCAACTGTAAATGGAAACTCCTGGAACAGTCGCAAATAAATTGAGCTGAATGGTTTTATGATTGTGCCCCATCGTTTGCTTTCAAAGATTTACATTCTGTTAATCACACTCAGAAAAGTGGTTTTACACTGCTCAATTAAAAAAAATGTTAATTATCATTTTTTTAGGTTGATAATTAATTAGAAATAAAAATTATAATGACGGAGGCTCTGCTAAGCCGTATGAGTTAAAGCGTTGGTCTTAAACTCTCATGGTAAACGTAGAGGGGCGAGTTAGATTCCCGCCTGGCTAGAAAATGGTGATAACTTGTAGATAACCCGTCCCAATTAGCCTTAGTTGCATAAAATGGTCGTAGATAAATAAATATAATGAAAAGTCCAATGCTAGTAGCTAAAATATTTCTTGAGGAACTTTGTATTGACATTAAGAGATCTTTTATGACAAAACGTGCATCAAAGGAAACCTAACATGGGATTGGAAACCTAAAAGGAAATCTACTACTTTTGTGAGAAAGGCATAATTCATTGAACCAGATTACTAATATTAATATTTGAAAGAAAAAAAAGAAAGTATTTTAATCTGTGGGGATTTGCACCTGAGCCTCCTGTCGATAAAGTTTATTACTCCACTAAATAATTCACAAAATCAATTATACATTATTCAATGTTAGCCAACCACCCCCGAACCCAATCACTTTGTCGGTGGTTGGAAATTGGGACGAAATTAAATTATCTCAATTTAATTTCAGGTTTAAAAATTACTTGCGAAGAGTATGTTCGCCCCAAAGAGAGAAAAAATGCATTACACAGACAGAAATATCTAATTAAATAAGTGATCTGAATCTGTTGATGTATCAGTTACTATAGTACTGGCCTAGGATTCTTGATAGATTCAAAAACATTTCTCGAATATTATATAACTTAATGTTTATAAACATTTAGACGGATATTGTTGTTAGGGAGTGAATATTATAATGAATGATTTATATACCTCTTATATTTATATCTCTTTTATATTTATATCTCTTTGTAATTGTAATATATAGGTTAGGTGTAAAACATATTGTTGCGAAAAATTAATACGCGGAAGATTGCCTGAAGGAGAGGGAGCCGTGCGTTAGATCTACTTAAGGCCGATCTAAATAGGGCCGCCGGCAGAATCTAATTAGGGCCTTCCAGGAAGTTCTGAAACTCCTAGTCTAGACCTTCCTGCCTTGACCCTTTTCCAGGCATTTATAAGAGAACCTGCCAGTACCTGAGTTCACTTGACGCTCGACGGTCTTCGAGGGATGTTCTGAGCTGTAGTGCGACTTAGTGCAATGCGGTGACTGTAAGTAACAGTTTAGTGCCGTGTTTAAGACAGTGCAGTGCCGCGAATTAAAGGACAGTGCAGTGCCGTCTTTTTGTGAATTTCAGTGACCGTGATAGAATTATTGGACTGTGTAGTCTGAGGAAGAGTGACACTATCATTGTAATACTGTGAGTAGTAATAATTAACCAAGAGTATTGTGCATTGTGAAATAAATCGTGCAGTAAAAAACTGTGAAACTTGTGTGTGTTTAATTTTGCAATCCCAAAGAACTCTTATTAACAACGTTTATTACTGGTTTTGTAATAAAAACGTAACAATATGTTTTGTAGATACACAAGATAAGATTTTGTTTTAAGAGTCATGAGTTGAAGAATAAAGAGACACATTCTGATTAAACATTCTAAACCTTTTTTTTCCTAAGAAAAATTGTATCAAATCAAAGCTATTAGTATGAAAATATTGAATATAGGTTCTTGAAATCATGGTTCAGTTTTGAGCCCATGGAATGAGCATACAATAGCCTGAAAATAGACTAAAAATTTTGAGAATATTCAATTAGTTATTAAGAGTCACTATTTTTAGCGCAGTAGGTTTATATTTTTTTAATTGTTACCAAACTTGATATTTAACCAGTTCACGTACAACTAATGATGAAGTTTGTGATGACAAAAAATAGACCGAAAGAAGGAGGGAAAATTTAAAAAAAAAATTAAATATCACTGTTATTATGAGTCAGGGGCCTTTTTTACTTTGCCATACCAGTTAATCTTTGATATGATTAGTGATTTATCATACCGTTATTTAATAACATATGTCTATTATTTCTCTATTTTAGAACATCACGTAGGAAATTTGCTGTATAAAGCGCACCTAGCCCAATAAATAAGTTGAAAAGAATAAAACACAGCGGGAATCTAGTTATATAAAGCAGATGAAATGTGAATAGCATTCAGGAAAGTTTAGAAGAGCCGCCATAACTTTAGAAATGCACTAACGTAGAAATGATATGCTCTGACTTCTTGCATAATGCTATTGGCCTTCAAGTCATAATCCGCAGACCAATGGCTAAAGTCGTATTTCTAAAAGTTAGGACTAATCCGGATTTATTATTCACTGAATAGCCCTTTGAATAACAAATAAGACGGTTAGTAATTTGAGATGTTGGTCTAGTTCCATCTCTAGCTGACTTTGCTCAAATTATTTAAGTAACTCGGTAACTCCATTAAGTTCAGGGTGGCAAAGTCAATTCAAAGTTTGTTGGACAATTATAAAACAGTCACGAAATTTAATTTTTTTTTCTATGAGACCAACTTAAGAGGAAAACTGTATAAATGAGACCTTAGTTTCATTCTACGAGAACTCAAGAAAAAGGAAGAGTTTTTAAATAAACACTGAGTAATTTATATCATGTTTCACCGGAAAACGAAAAACTTAAAATGTTCTTTTAATTTCAAGGTAATTTAAATATTCCTCGAAATTAGGGAGCAACAACTAACTATCAATATCAACTGGAAGTAAAGTGTAATAGAAAATATCATATTTCGTAACCGAATTAACATTAATTAAAGAAAAGTCCATCACGCAGGGGCAGCGTAAACTAAGCAGATTTCCCACGTGAAGTTTTACAATAGAGAAATCTGCCTAATAATAACAACTGTAGTAGTAAGAAACCTCTAAAACTAAAACATTATTTAGGGCTTAATAACCCAGTAGTATCTAGCCCCATTCACGAGGGACGAATAGTTATAGAAACGGCCGCCAGAGCTCTCGGCGGAAAGTCGGAACATAGCCTACTGGTGACCACACGCAGAATACAAATGCAAATATCTCTAACAAATGTGTAGAACAATATTTATAGTACATTTAATTTGCAATAAGCTTTATTTTATACAATTTTTCGATCCGACGCATAATAACGGAGATATTTTGAATTTTCAAAAATCCCCCCCTCTAAAACCAACCCAACCCCCCCCCTCCCACTGGTCCGATTCAGCCATTAACGAACTTGTATCTTCTGTTTGTTACATAAAACGATTAAATTCCGAGTTTGGTAAAGATCAACCAAAAAATTTGTGACCGCTAGAAGCGTAACAGATATATATATATATATATAATATATATATATATATATATATATAATAATATAATATAATATAATATATATATATATATTAATTTTGAAAACGGAACCTCATTTTCGTCATCTCCTGGGAAGGATCGATGGACATTTGAAGAAATTTTTCGAAACTCGCATCATGAGTACGACCTCAATAGCTGATTTCCCTTAAGGGAAATCTGCTGAAACATGTACATACACATATATAAGATTATGAAACGGTTCGCTAGCTAAATTTAGAAGGAAACGAAATATAACAACAACCTACTACTATTTATACTTTAAAAGATAGTTCAATATTCAAAGAGAATGTAATATTCTTCTGCCATAAATTTCGGGAGAGTTTTAGTTATGTCTTAGTTTTAGTGGGCTCAGGTTAGCCATCTGAGTATTAAAGCGTTGCCTTTAATCTCACATGGTGAACCTTGAGTGGCGAGTTCGATTCCCACCTGGGAAATAGGAATTTTTTTAATGAAGGACTCGTTAAATAAAATCCTTTGTCCCACCCTGGTTAGAAAAGGGTGGTAAACTGTAAGATAACCCGTCCCAATTAGCCATAGTAAAAAAGTGGACGTTAATAAATAATAATAATAATAATAGTTTTGGACCCTAAAATTACTGGAATGTCTCTGAAACCATCATATTTATGCCATTATTGGTAACGATTGTTCTATTTCTCACCAATAGTAGTACTTACTATCAGGTGATTAAGGCGATGCTGTTACATCCTACATTTATTGATCAAAAAAATATGATTCTTGAAAAGCTATCATATTATCACATGAACCAATCTCTACAATAGTTTCCTTCTGACTTCTTGGATTGCAGATCAGAGCTTCCACGTCATATTTCTATCATTTCAAATCTTAGCGATAGCTAAAGGAGAGATTCATTTCCATCATAATAGTATTATTAACGATAGTCGAAAATATAATTAAATTCATCGACTGAACCAATGATACCGGTGATAAGAGCTGATGACAGACGTGAGTGAGAGAGAGAGAGAGAATGGTGATAAGATGAGAGAGGGCGATAGAGGGTTAATGTGTCGGAAGTAACATCTGCCCAAGGCAGTTAGCGGCCTCTGCTCTTTCCCATTAGGGGGCAAACCGTTTAGCGGTCTCTAGTTCAATCTTGTTACCTCAATGCAGTATTGCTCATATTCAGAGTGTTCTATAATTCATCTCTCTCTCTCTCTCTCTCTCATCTCTCCTCTCCTTCTCTCTCTCTCTCAGCTCTCTCTCCTCGTCTCTTCTGCTCTCCCTCCACTCTCTCTCTCTCTCTTCTCAAGCGCTCTCATCACATCTGTCTCTCCCCTTCTCCCTTCTCAATCCCGTCCTCTCTCACTGTTCTCTCCTCTCTCATCTCTCTCTCCACATCTCTTTCTTTCTCACTTCAACAGCACTCTCACTCTCTCTCTCTTCACACTCCTCTCTCACTCTCACACTCCTCTCTCATCACTCACGCCACTCTCACTCTCTCTCGTCACAACACGTCACTCTCTCTCTCTCTCTGTCACACACTCTCCACTCGCTATCTCTCACTCTCTCTCACTCACACACTCTCTTCTCTCACTCTCACCCTCACTCTCATCTTCTCTCTCTCTCTCTCTCACTCTCTCACTCTCTTTCTTTCTCACTCACACACTCTCTCTCTCTCTCTCTCACTCTCTCTCACTCTCACACTCTCTCTCTCACTCACCCACTCTCTCTCTCTCTCTCTCTCTCTCTCTCTCTTTCACACTCTCACTCACTCTCTCACTCTCTCTCACACACTCTCTCTCTCTCACTCTCACCCCTCTCTCTCACTCTCTCTCTCTCTCCCTCACTCACTCACTCTCACTCTCACTCTCACTCTCACTCTCTCTCTCACTCACTCTCTCTCTCTCTCTCTCACTCTCTCTCTCTCTCTCTCTCTCTCTCTCTCTCTCTCTCTCTCTCTCTCTCTCTCTCTCTCTCTCTCTCTCTCTCTCTCTCTCTCTCTCTCTCACTCACTCTCTCTCTCTCTCTCTCTCTCTCTCTCTCTCTCACAACTCTCACTCACTTTCTCTCTCTCTCTCTCTCTCTCATCCCTCTCTCTCTCTCTCTCTCTTTTATGCTCAATTTCTCCCGTGATGAGAAGCCTATGATAACTGGAATCAAAATACCAGGTACGGGAATTTACTAACATCAAATGTCTAGACGTAAGGGTTCACTGTTAGCTGAATACAAAAAAAAAATACAAATAACTCTGTTAATGATCGAGATGCAGGAAAAATGCACTTAACAACATACACAGGGAAATTAAATCTGCATAAGATTAATCAGGTAACATTTTTCTGTCCAATTCATTAAGAGATTTTACGAATGTTTGAAGGGTTAAGGCACCATTCTTTCTTCACTTGATCAATGAACTAATTAAATGAAATTCTTAGACTCATTAGGTCTAGAAAAAGATAGAAACCTCTAGATGATCCTATACAATATACCCTAGAACACCGTACAATAAAGTAGACGTTAATAACTAAAGTTAAGTACTAAATGATTCTTTTTGTTGATTTATTTAATTTAATTTCAAGTACTTCCTTTCTTTGCTACCAAGATTAATTGGTTAATTACCGGTTATTGTAATTATTAATAAGATTACCTATTATATAAAAAAGTGCACCATTTTTACTTGAATGAGACTAGGAGTTATGAGTGATCATAACATTTTTGTTCCTTGGACAATAACTCAGTAGATTGTATGTCTACTGTAAATTCTGGACAAAAATCAAAAAAAGCAAACTATACCACCCTCGATATTTAACTGTTTCATGCACAAATAATGATTGAATATCGGAATGGATGATATAGGACTACGGGAAGTGGATGGGGGAGGAATACTGAAAGTCGTAAAATCGCATATTGAATTTGACAGAAAAATGTTATGCAATTAATCTTATTGCAAATTAAATTTCCTGTGAATGTTGTTAAATGCATTTTTTTTTTCATCACGAACATTAACAGAGTTTTTTGTATTTTTAGCAGATTTCCCTTAAGGGAAGTCAGCTATTGATGTCGTACTCATGATGCGAGTTTCGAAAAATTTCTTCAAATGTCCATCGATCCTACCCAGGAGATGACGAAAATGAGGCCCGTTCAAATTATATATATATATATATATATTTGTCTGTTAGCGCTCTATCGGTAGCAATTCTTGTTTGATCGTTACCAAACTCGGAATTTAATCGTTTTATGTAAAAAGGAAAATCAAATTCGTTAATGGTTTAAATCGGACCAGTGGGAGGGTGGGCTAAGAGGGAGGGATTTTTGAAAATTCAAAATATCTCCTTTATTATGCGTCGGATCGAAAAATTGTATATAATAAATCTTATTGCAAATTAAATTTACTATAAATATTGTTCTATACTTTTATTCTGTATCTTGAATACTAACCGAGATATTTGCATTTGTATTCTGCGTGTGGTCATCAGTAGGCTATGTTGGGACTTTCCGCCGAGAGCTCTGGCGGCCGTTTCCATAAATATTCGTCCCTCGTGAATAGGTTTAGAGGTTAGGTTAACTGTTTTGGGGCTAGAAACTACTGGGTTATTACGCCCTAAATAATGTTTTAGGTTTAGAAAGTAGGTTTCTTACTACTACAGTTGTTATTAGGCAGATTTCTCTATTGTAAAACACACGTGGGAAATCTGCTAAGGTTACGCAGCCCCTGCGTGACGGACTTTTTTTTCAGCTAACAGTGAACCCTCACGTCTAGTCATCTGATATTAGTAAACTCCCACACCTGGTATTTTGATTCCAGTTATCATAGGCTTCTCATCACGGGAGAAGTTGAGCATAAAAGGTAAGTTTTGATATACCAAGTGGGAAATTTGCTTAATTTCGAAAGTTATGGTGTCAGTATCATCACCCTCATTTTTGTTTGTGCTAACTACAGTTGGATACATCTCAATTTCTGAATTGTGCTAAATAGGCACCAGGAGAACTGTTATAATTAAAAAACTATGGAACGTGTTTCAGCATTTATGAATGTTACATTAGTGTCCGTTTCCCTTTCAATTGTCCACTGGAAAAATGCACTAAAATGAAAAGTTCTCTGTTTGCTATGAAAGGTAAGAAAACCTTCCTGATAAAAGAAACAAAAAACATTGAGCGATAATGGCTGAAACGAAGGAAAGTTATTACAAAGGTAAAATAAATACTGGGGGTGGGAGAACGGGGGGAGAGGTATAGGAAAGTGGGCTTTACATTATACACATAGGTGAAAAGGTCCCATCAGTTGAGTGTTATTCCCTCTTTCCCGGGGAAAAAAAAGAGGGGCCCTTATCTCGGGGAAAAAGTTTTAGTATACACCCGAGATTAGGAAGAAGCCGAGGCAGGAAATATGGAATAGGGTTTGCGCCTATTAGGAGCCTATGGTCCCACAGAGCTCTATTAGAAGGCGTATATTTGCGGAGGTTGAGTGGGGGGAGGGGGGTGTTTTAGGGGTGGAGAGGGGGAGGGGGCGTTTTAGGGGGTTGCTACCTCTACTCTCAAAACCAGGGTCAAGGGTTTAACTTTCCCTCACACGTTCTCCCAATAAATAGCCACCATTTTGTTTAGCAGAGTTCCCTTGAGGGAAATCTGCTATTGAGGTTGTGAAAAAACTCTATTGAACTCATGAAAAAATTCTTTAAATGTCCATCTATCCTGCCCAGGAGATGGCAAAAATGAGGTACGTTCAACATCTATACATATATAAAATTGTAACCTCTGTCTGTACATTGATTTTTTTCGCGAAATTTCACGACAACTTTTCGTTTCACATGTCATAGACACCATAACTGCATTTTGTTTCTTTCGTGTCCGTTTGTTTGTTTGTTTCCTTTTCACGCATAAACGGCTGAACCGAATTTTATGAAACTTAGTATGTATATTACTACTAGCCCAACTTAGATTTTAGGCTATATTAATATTCTCTAAGACGAACAGGAGTGGGGGTTAGGGGGTTATAAGGGAGGCTTGAAATTAAAAATAGTGATATTTCGTTTCCTATTGCTTTTTCGGCAAATATGCACATATCAAAAGTTATTTATTTTATTATTTAGAGTAACTTTTGTTATATAGAATTTCGTCGTATATCTAAGTATAAATGAGTTATACGCTAAAAAATATAGCGGGAGTCGACAATTTTATTCGGCACAAAAGAATCAACCGAACAAATAAAACTCGGTACGTGTATTAGGACTAACGCCTTCATTTTAGCAAGCTATACCAACATGTCTAGGGACGGGCAGGAGTGGGAGTTGTAAGGAAGGCCTGGAATAAAAAATAGCGATATTTCGTTTCCTTTTGCCTTTTTAGCAAATATGCACATAACAAAAGTTGTTTATTTCGTTATTTAGAGTAACTTTTGTTATATTCACTTTTGTCGTATAGAGAAGTATAAACGTGATATACACTAAAATCTAAAACGGGAGCCAACAATTTTGTTGGGCACTAACGATTGAACCGAACATAGCAAAACTCGGTATGTCAATTAGAATTAAATCTTCCATGATTATAAGCTATATTTAAAATTTTAGGTCCAAACGGGAGTGGGGATTATAAAAGAGGCTGAAAAGCGAGAAGTCTAATGCGGGAGCGGAAGATGACGGGATCCTTACCAGTTAATTGAGTTTACCTATTTCCCGTCTGGCATTACTGGAAGTGATTTCCAGTGAGGTTCACTATTACAAATATAATCTTACGTATAAAACTTTGCCTGAACTATTTGAGCTCGGGTAGGCTTTTGAAAGAAAATATGTTCATTATGGATGATATTTAATTGTAATAAATGCTACCCAAGATTAAGGTTTGAATTATTGAAAAACGGCGAGTCATAAAATGTAGAAGGATAAATTAGAAACACATTTTCATTTATCCTTCAAAACTAAAATGTCTATTCTATTAATCCCCAAAAGTTACCCTTCAGGGTTGGCTATTTCGGAAAATCATCACGTCGTGGAGGGAAGTGTAATTGTACACATTGAAGTCTTACTATCAAAATACCATCAATAGTCAGTCAACAATAATTTCCCGGGCATCGCCGGGTATCTGAGCTAGTTTATATATATATATATATATATATATATATATATATATATATATATATATATATATATGTATATATATATATATATATATATATATATATATATATATATATATATATTTCTCCATTACCGCTCTAGGTGTCGCAAGTTATAATGTTTGATCGTTATTAAACTCGATATTTAATCATTCTACGTAAAAAAAAAAAACAAGAAGAATTTGTTAATGCCAGAAATCGGATCATCTCTGGGGTTGTTTGAATGGGAATTTCGAAAATTTGAATCTCTGCTACTAAAGGTCCGATCGAAACATTGTATAGAACCAATCTTATTGAAAATTTCATTGTCTATCGATCTTGTTTATCAGCCACAGTAGCACAATGAGTGTTAATAAATTACAACAACTGTTCAGGTATTTCCTATTATATCCAGAAATTCTTTGCAAAATAATTAACTGTTAAAGACTACTATTCGCTAATGAAAGAAATAGCAAATCTAGTTCTATTATTTGAGAATAATAAAGTTAGGAATTAGCATGTTTCTTTCATCTTTATAGGGGGCTCAGGTTGCCATGAGAGTCAAAGAGTTGACCTTATCTCACATGGTAAACCAAGAGTGGAGGGTTCGATTCCCGCCTTGGGCAAATAAGAATTTATTTCATGGCGGAATTCATTCATTATTCAAATAAAATCCTTACTCCCACCTTGGGTAGAAAAGGATGGCAGCCTGTAGATAACCCCTCCCTATTAGCCTATGCTGTAAAAAGTGGACATTAATAAATAATTTTTTTTTCATCTTTATAGAAGATGAATAGTGCAACCCGAAAATCCGCTGACGGGATGAACACCGTTTCACAGTTATGTCCTAACAAATGCATCATGCCATTTCGGCAAAGCGTAAAAGAAACGTCACCCAAGACAGTGGTATCAGTGAAATTTTGATTTGATATACTGGTTTACTGTGTAGTTGGAAAAACAATCTATATTCCTCACACAAATATATTTTGCATTAGCAGAGGTTTAAAAGAAACGACACCAATACGTGGGACAGGGAGGTTCCTGGACCTCCATTGTAGTCAGAGATGTAAGCAGATTTAAATGTCGTTGAACTAAGCTATTGAGGTCGTACTCATGACGCGAGTTTCGAAAAATTTCTTCAAATGTCCATCGATCCTACCCAGGAGATGACGAAATTGAGGTCCGTTCAAAATTTTATATATATATATATATATATATATATATATATATATATATATATATACTAGCTCAGATACCCGGCTTCGCCCGGGAATTCATTTGAGGCTGAATGGTGATGGTATTTTTTAGCAGGCTTTACATTGCACAATATTTTAACATTTACCCGTCCCAGTGTTTAGGATTGATACCCGTCGTTGCCGGTGATTTGCTAATAATAGAATTATTTGTTCGATAATTCTTCACAGTCTTCGATATTTTTATATTTCCCGTCTCTTATACATGTAAATATGGTGAATTTTTATTTCAGGCCTCCCTTATAACCCCCCTCCCATTCGAACCTAAAAATTTTAATATAACTTATATTCATGGAAGAATTAATGCTAATTGACATACCAAGTTTTGTTAAGTTCGGTTCAGCCGTTAGTGCCCGCTAAAGTTATAACTATAACGCTAAACGTATAACTCATTTATACTTAGCTATAATACAAAAGTGTGTATAACAAAAGTTACTCCAAATAACAAACAACTTTTATTATGTTTATATTTGCGAAAAAACAAATAGTAAACGAAATATCGCTATTTTTAATTTCAGGCTTCCCTTATAACCCCCACTCCTGCCCGTCCATAGAAATGTTGGTATGGCTTATTATAATGAAGGCCTCACTGCTAATACACATACCGAGTTTTATTTAGTTCGGTTGAGTCTTTTTTGGCAAATAATATTGTTGACTCCCGCTATAATTTTTAGCGTATAACGCATTTAAACTTTGGTATACGACAAAAGTGTATATAACAAAAGTTACTCTAAATAACAAAATAAACAACTTTTGTTATGTGCATATTTGCCGAAAAACCAATATAAAACGAAATATCGCTATTTTTAATTTCAGGCTTCCCTTATAACCCCCACTCCTGTTCGTCTCAGAGAAAATTAATATAGCCTAAAGTCTAAGTTGGGTTAGTAGTAATATACATACCAAGTTTCATGAAATTCGGTTCAGTTGTTTATGCGTGAAAAGGTAACAAACAAACAAACAAACATACACGAAAGAAACAAAATGCAGTTATGGTGTCTATGACATGTGAAACGAAAAGTTATCTTGAAATTTCGCGAAAATAATCAATGTACAGACAGAGGTTACAATTATATATATATATATATATATATATATATATATATATATATATATATATGTGTGTGTGTGTGTGTGTGTGTGTGTGTATTTGTCTGTTAACGCTCTAGTGGTCGCAATTTTTGTTTGATCGTTGCGAAACTCTTTATTTAACCGTTTTATGTAAAAAGACAGATCAAGTTCGTTATTGGCTGAAATCGGACCAGAGGGAGGGGGGTTTAGGGGAGGGGATTTTCAAAAATTCAAAATATCTCCGTTATTATTCATCGGATCGAAAAAATAGTATAAAAATAATCTTATTGCAAATTAAATTTACTATAAGTATTGTTATATACATTTATTCTCTATCTTGAATATCAACCGAGATATTTGCATTTTTATGAAGTCTGTGGTCGGGTATAGTTTGGGTTACGTCGACCATCTTCGTCATTTCTCGGCTCAGGCGGAAGCTTCTTCTAACCTTGCCTTTCGTTTCTAAACTAACCTTCGTTACTTTGTGAGAGATAAGTTCTGTTCATCCGCCCCCCCCACCCCTTCTTTAGTTGTTGGACTACTAAAATTTGAGTTCTTAAAATATAAATTGTTCTTACAATTCAGAAGCCGTTTCAGTTGGGAATTTATTTTAATTAACTGAAAGATTTCTCATTATCTAATCATGGTGGTATTGTGTTACCAATATGCAGATTTCTCTACTTTAAAACTTCACAGGGGGAATCTGTTTAGTTTACGCAGCCCCTGCGAGACGGACTTTCTTGTTATAATATTAAAATAGTTTATGTAAAGCCACCTTATAGAAACAAATAAAAAGGGTTAAAAAATCGCCAGAGGTAGGTAAAAGTACGGTTATTTATTTATTTATTTTTTCTCCAGTGGATATTATTCTAGTCTAGTGTTTGATTATTTAATGTTAAATCTGGTTAAATGTGTGTGTGTCTTTGAGGTGTTTCATGATTTTTGTAATGTATGGGCTGTTGTCGTATAGTAGTTCTGATAGGTTGGTGGGTAAGTTCTTGTCGATTATTAGTCTGCAGTCTGTAAGTAAGTGTTTGATAGTTAGTTGTGTATTGCAGAGTGTACATAAAGGTGGTTCAGTCCTAGTCATAAGGTGTCCGTTTGTTATCCTTGAATGGCCGTGCCTCAAACGAGTAAGGACAACTTCTCTTCTAGTGTCACGATTACTTGACAGCCATTCACGAATAGTGTCTTTTATTTCTCGTAGTTTTGTGTCTGTCAGATACCATTCCGCTTCCCATTTTAGGCTGACCTCTTTTTTAACGAGATTAATGGCATCGTGTCCAGTAATGTGATTAGTGTGTAATATGTCAAGTTGAGTTGCTAATTTTGCATGTTTGTCGGCCAAAATATTTCCCGTGATGTCTGAATGTCCTGGTATCCAATGGATATTTATTACTTTATCCATCTGTGTCTGTAAGTTAGTTAGTAGTTCCTGAAGTTGTTTCGTGAGTGGGTGAGTTGAGTAAAGGTCAAGTATTGATTGTATAGAACTGTAGGAGTCAGTAAAAATATGAATGTTGTCTTGTTGTACGTTAGTAAGGTGTTGCAGTCCAAGAAGTAAGCCCTGTAGTTCAGCAGTGAAGTTGCTTGATACGTCCGGTAGTCTATACGTTAGTACTTGGTTCCCCACTAAGGCGGCTGAGCTACATTTTCCTACATATTTAGAGCCATCTGTATATATGAAAAGTCTTGTCTTGTTTTCTGTAATTATGTTCCGGTACTCGTGTTTATGGTGTAAAGAAGAGAGTGGGTTTGATTTCTTGATTTTTTTAAGGGAGATGTTAGTTGTTGGTATTAGGCATGTGTTTTGGATGACCTCGAGGATTTTTAAGGTAAATGATTTGGCTCCCGAGTAAACTATACTTCCAAAATCTAAAATAGATCTCGTATACGAGTGATATACTAGCATCATAGTTTTTCGATCTGCTCCCCATTTTGTGTTTCGAATAACTCGCAGTATATTAAGCGATGTTTTGCATTTTTGGGATAGCATTTTAATATGAGGTACCCAGGTCATCTTTTTATCGAAGATTACTCCTAAGAATTTGATTGTCTCTGTTGAAGGTATTTTATTTTGGTACAGATATAAAGGTGGTGGTGCCCTTGCAGAAAACTGACCTGTAGTACTCAAAACATATCGCGTGAGCTCTTAAACTGCTGATCGTATAATATATTGGATTCGGGCTTTTTCGAACAGTCCTATAGAATTTCATTTGTAAAAATTTATGGCCACATCATCATCACACCTTCGTTCTTGTTTCTCTATTAGATAAATCCCCATCAACAAACTACTTTAATAGCAAAGCTAAACAAAACTACAAAACTCTAACTATCATCTACTTATTTCCTAGTTCAGCAAGATACTATTAAACTATGCACTTTCCCTTAAATAATTGATTAAGAGTTTTACTCCTTCGCTCCAAAAAAGAGGAATGGAACACAAATCGGAAATGAGGTCGTATGAGCACATATGTTATGAAATTCTACCCCATAGATCTGGGGCACTTATATATCTTTGTCTGGTACTGCTCAAGCGGTCGCAGTCATTTTTTAATCGTTACCAAACTCGATATTTAGTCGTTTTTTGTAAAAAGAAAGATCAAGTTCGTTAACGGCTGAAATTGGATCGGGGAGGGCTGGTTTAAAGGGGAGGAATTTTAAAAATTCGAAATATCTCTGTTATTTTACGTCGGATCGAAAAACTGTATAAATCAATCTTATTGCAAATTAAATTTACTATAAATATTGTTCTACACATATTTTTCGTATAATGAGTACTAACTGAGATATTTCGCTTTTGTAGTTTTACGCTTCCGTAAGACCCCACTTCTACTAGTGTCAATAATAAGCTGTTATATCATGAACCACTTCATTACAAGGTTAAATACCGAATATTGTTTTCAAGAAAGCTTAATTATACGAGATGCAAATAAATGCGTTCTTTGGACCCCCCCCCTATGTTTTTGTTCTTGGATTACTAAAATCTACTACTAAAATGATTGAAATAGAAATTATTCCGATTCATTTAAAATTACGCCACTAGCTATAGTAAATAGCTTTCAATTAAATTAATATGTTATATTCAGGTATATTTCATTCAGCACCGCGAAGTTGGATGCCCTGTTTGTTTACAAAATACGCTTTCCGTTGTAGCTATTATTAACTCATAAATTGACTGAATGATTTCTTATTACCGTTTGTAATCATTCACTGAACATTCACTGTGGTGTTACCAGTATGTAGATTTATCTGTCGTAAACCTTCCGGTGGGAAATCTGTTTAGTTTTAGCAGTCCCTGCGTGACGGACTTTTTTTTTTTGATTGAAGGGTGTTACAAACTGGAAATGTCATTCTATCGACAGGAGGGTCCCATCTTGCGAGGGATGGAAGGAAATCCTCGAGCAAAGGACCATCTGTCCGAGGTAAAGGGGTAAGCGAGACCCAAAAGGGAAGTTGGGAGGAGAAAGGGAGGGAAAGTGAAAGAGATAGATAAATGAGAGGGAGTGAGTGAGAGAGGCTGAGTGGGGATATCAGATTGAAACTGTTTTATCTGTAGCTAAGTGGCGCTGTTTAATTCATGAGGGTGTGGGCATCACATTAATCTGTTTTATCTCGGACGTCAGTCTCCGACTCCAGCCAGGGGTGGGTGTGAACACATCCCCCAACTCCAGCGCCTTCTCCAGCCAAATGGAAGCCTTGCGGTTCTTCATTCCCATCCATCCTCAAAGAGTTAGCCCCGGCCATTGTGTCTCCAGGATTTTATTATACCACCCCCATAAGAGCGGAATCAGCCATTTCTTTATTGCTTCTCTGTGGTCATGGGAAATTTATCTTAAAGAGCTTAGAGCGGCAGACGATTCCCATAAATGCGACCTATTTGTTCTCTCATCCCTTAAACATAGATACATAAAAAGTAACAGGAATAATGAAAGAAAGTTATCTTTGTGTGAATGTTCTCTCTCTATCTACCCGTTGTAAACAAAGAATATTGCTAACGGAAAAGAAAAACAAGAATATTATGATTACACTACAAAGGACTGGGAATATTATTATTTTTTGTTTATACCACACATCAAGGGTGATAGACGTGATCTCAGTTTAGAGTAATCTATTTATTCCTCGATACTTTATTTATATACACTCAACCGCAAAAAAACCGGACTTATAATTTTGTTAAATACTTAATATATATGTATATTAATCTTTTTAATTAAAATAATTGGTTAATCTATAGGTTATTTAAACCAAATCTGCCAAAAGTGAATAATTTTTATTGATTATTTACAAAAAAATACAAAATAAAAAAAAGAAAAAGATGAATTAACACATTTAAAAAAAAATTATTCTTCATTTTTATTACAGTGAATGGTAGACTTCGCTACCCCAAGCGTTTCGGCAATGTAACGTAAGCTCCGGCCTTCCATCTAAGTTTGAAAGACCCATTATTCTGGATCGAAATAAAACATTAATTAAAGAAAATACTTGGTTAATAATTAAAGATGTTTAAATGTGCGAAAAACTACTTACAGTTTAGAATAGATCAACTTCACGACAAATAAATCTAATCTGAGTTTTATCTAATTGTTTACTAATCCTGAAGGGATTAGTTCAATGGACTTAGACTCTAAATTCTCTGTAATAACTAGAATACCCACATAAAGAAAATTGCTGAAAATTAGCGTTTAATACGACAAAAATGAAGTGTCCGGTTTTTTTTGTGGTTGAGTGTAGTATAGAAAATATTCCTTAAATATCTGAGGTTTTCCCATATCCGTACTTTCCTTATTAGAATATAATAAAAGTTACCCCTAAATTTTCGCAACTATGCTGTAGACCTATTGTATTTTAATTCTATATGTATTAGTAAATGTATATATACTTTAGATATGCTAGCAGATTTCCCTTAAGAGAAATTAAAATTATTCTCAAACGTCCATCCATCCTATTCTGATCATGATGAAAATGAGGTCCATTCAAAACTGTATATATATATATCTTTGTCTGTTAACACTCCAGCGGTCGCAATTTCTATTTGATCGTTCGCAAACTTGATATTTAAATGTTTTATCTAAAACCAAAGATTGAGTTTTTTAATGACTGAAATCCGACCAGTGAGACGGGGGGAGGAAGGTTTAGTGGGAGAATTTCGAAAATTCTTAATATATCCGTTATTCTGCGTAGGATCGGAAAATTTTATAAAGTCATTTGTATTGCCAATTTTATGGAATGCTCGAAGACGTACGTTTTTTACTAACTTGATCCTTAACAGATATAAATAATTTTTTTTTTTTTTTCGGTCTTCAGGAAACCCGTGCTCCTACTCTTACCACATTAAGAACAAGCTCTTATATTATGAAGCACTTTATTATCGTTGCCAAACTCGATATTTAAACGTTTTATATAAAAGGGAAGATCAAGTTCGTTAACGGATAAAATCGGAAGAGTGGATGGGGTGGGTTTAGAGGGGGTGAATTTCAGAAATCCGAAATATCTCCGTTGTTATGAGACGGATTGAAATATTGTACAATAGCAATCTTATTGCAAATGTAATGCTATATAAATAACGGTATACACTTTTTTTCCAATATCTTGATTATTAGCCGAGATATTTGCATTTTTTAGTTTTCAGTCTTGAGTAAACCCCCTCTCCTACTCATTTCATATTAACAATAAGCTGTGATGTTATGAAGCTTTTTTAATATCTTGATTATTATCCAAGGTATTTGCATATTTTAATTTTCAGTCTTTAGTAAACCCAACACTACTACTCATTTCATAATAACAATAAGCTATTATATTATGAAGCACTGTATTTTTAAGCCTAAATACCAAATATTGTTTCACTGAACTTTTAAGTTTTGCAAATAAATGAAAATAGGTGAGAAAGCTGCTTAGTTAACCCTTTTTATGTTACTTGCTAATATTGTTTTAATTAGTTTTTTTTTTATTCAACTTTTGTTATTTGATTTTGTTTTATGTTATTTTACTTTTTGAAGGGCAAATCACTTTTTGTGTCCAAAAATAAATAAATAAAATATTTTAAGTCTGCCATAGGTTAATATATATGATACTTGAAACAGTATACTTGTCCAACAAAGAAAACGCAAATTCGAAAATAACCAAAACTATATATTTCTCCTAGTTTGATCAAAATTAAATTGAATAGGAATGGAATCGAAAATAAACAAAACTAGTGCTAAATAACACAAAACTAATTAAACTTACTCATAATAAATCTAAATTGAAGTGCATTTAATTTTTAAATGAATGTACATAACCAATTAATTTTATTATTTATTTTTTACTGTTTTACAGCCCATGAATTAATGGAAATAGCTATTTACACAATAAAATAGTATATAACTAAATAATGATGCGGAGAATGAAACTGAACGAAATGGCAATAGTTATTCAGCTTCAATAGCAAATTGAGAAAAAAAAAAGTTCCGCCAAAAGATGTATTTAAATAGTGGTAAAATGATTACCATTTATATTAATAAAATAAAGGGTTTAAACGACTTATAAGAGGTTTTATAGCTGTAATAAAATATGGGAGTTGATAGCCAACTACCTTATAGGCCTCTGTAGAATAATAAAAAGAGTGAGAGAGAGGAGGTTGTTCTGGCTCCTACTTATATAGGCATCTTGTTCCGCATCACTGGGCCGAGTAACGAGAACCGCTGGCCCTCGGATTATTTTTATTTATTTTCCTCCTCTTTTTCTTTATTTTTTTTATTACAAAGTCAAACCGAATAGGGCTTATTCCTTACCAGAATATAAATATTAAATCAACCGTGATTTTATGTAGCACAATGCAAGAATATCGCTTGGTTTCAATTGCTCAATGAAAGCGCTTAGAAAGAACCCCTCACGCAGACGGTGAGCAATATAGGAAGATTTTCCACGTGCAGCAATGACTTCAACTCTCATTTTCTTCTCTATTACCAGATTTCCCTTAAGGGAAATCAGCTATTGAGGTCGTACTCATGACGCGATTTTCAAAAATTTCTTCAAATGTCCATCGATCCTACCCAGGAGTTGACGAAAATGAGGTCCGTTCAAAACTATATAAATATATATATATATATATATATATATATATATATATATATATATATACAGTAGAGCGTCGTTTATCCGAACGTCAATTATCCGAAACGTCAATTATCCGAACGCGCTTTGGAAAGTTTTTTTTTTTTTTTTAACTACATATTTCAATTTGCATGCTGTATTATATACAGAATGAAGACGTTGAAAATTTCAAGAATATGTATTCTTTGAAGCAATGCCCTGTTTAGAGCGTGAATAACTTTTTAGCAGAACGGAAAAGCCTGGGTTCCCTCCTTTTGTGTTCGCGGGACTGACTGAGCCCTACCGTTCGGGGAATCAGAGCTTCTTTCTGTTTCCCTGAAATGGAAGTCTACTCCGCGGCTGGAAACGCGGGATGTCAGCCCTTCCGCCTCTCCCACTCTTTTTGCAGGTCAGTTCTAGACAACAGTTCATGCGCGTCGGAAGTATGTATTTTAATATGTAATATGTAATTGTAATGATGAATACAAAGTGTTTTATACAATTATTATATTTTCTTAAAAAAAACTAGTTATCCGAACAAATCGATTATCCGAACGTGCGCGATCACAATTAGTTCGGATAAACGACGCTCTACTGTATATATATATATATATATATATATATATATATATATTTGTCTGTTACTGCTCTAGCGGTCGCAATGTTTGTTTGATCGTTACCAAACTTGGTATTTAATCGTTTTATGTAAAAAGGAAGATCAAGTTCGTTAACGGCTGAAATCGGACCAGTGGGAGGGGGGGTTTAGAGGGGAGGATTTTCAATAATTCGAAATATCTCCGTTATTATGCATCAGATCGAAACATCTTTTTGAAAATTAAATGTACTATAAATATTGTTATATGCATGTTTTCTCTATCTTGAATATTAACTGAGATATTTGCATTTTTCAGTTTACAGCCATGAGCAAACCACCACTTCTACACATGTCTCATAAACAATATTCTGCTACATAATAAATCACACTATTTGAAGTTTAAATACCAAAAATTTCATTGAAGAGATCTTTATTATACGAGATACATGCAAATATGTCCTGGTGAGTCCCTCCCCCCCTCGGCTTAAGGTTTTGGACTACTAAAATTTGATTTGATTGACTGAGTTAACAATTATTCTGACTCATTATTAATTACTGTACTAGATATAGTAAATAGTTCTCAATAAAATTAATATGTTATATTTTAAAATATGTCAGTATGTAATTGTTTTTCTTTCCGGTGTGAGGTGGGCAGACCCGTTTGTTAACGTTTCTAACCTAACACTTCCTGTCGGCAGGTTATTGAAATTGGATGTAACAGTTCTTATTTCCGTTTGTATTTATTCACGGTGGTGTTGTGTTACCAGTACGTAAATTTATCTATTAGTAAACAACACGAGGGAAATCTGCTTAGTTTACGCAGCCCCTGCGTGACGGACTTTTTTTCTTTCTGGTGTGAGGCGGGCAGACCCGTTTGTTTACGTTTCTAACCTTTTCTAACGCTTCCTGTCGGCAAGTTATTGAAATTGGATGAAACATTTCTTATTACCGTTTGTATTTATTCAATTAATATTCACGATGGTGTTGTGTTACCAGTATGTAGATTTATCTTTTACTAAACTTCACGAGGGAAATCTGCTTAGTTTACGCAGCCCCTGCGTGACGGACTTTTTCATTTGTAATACGGAATATACACATATAGGACACGAAATTTCAGTTGGCCATGCGATATTTAGAGCATCTCATGGCTAGAAGTTTTGGTAACTTAAAACCGAACAAAAAATACAAATAAGGTTAGTGCTAGATGAAAAAAATGTGTTTAACAAGAATTATACCACAATACATTCCAGTCACATATATTATTTTCTCTCTCAGTCTTAATAAGGGAGATTCCAAGTTTGTTATTTCATCCCTTCCCTAAACCCAACTTCCTCTGTGTCTGATAAATACAATAGTTCGCATTTATTCTTTTACTTAATCGGTTCGTTATATAATGGCTTATTGGTACTATGAAAAAGAAGGAATATGGGTCCAAAGGAAAACAATAAACTGAGAAATGAAAATATTTCTGTTAATGATGGAATTAAATAAATGCTTTTCCCGAAACAAATCATAATAACAGAGAGAATTTTGAATCGCCCTCTTACCCTCATCCCTTCAATCCTGAAATTTATTTATTTTCCTCTTTTATTAGAAAGTCAAACTGCCTAGGGCTTATTCTTTACCAGAATATAAATATTAAATCAACAGTGATTTTATGAAGCACAATGCAAAAATATCGCTTGGTTAAAATTGCTCACCAAAAGCGCTTAGAAAGAATCTCTCACGCAGGCGAGTGCGCAATATAGGAAGATTTGCCACGTACTGCAATGACTTCTACTCCTATTACGTTCTCTATTTGTACAAATAGAACAAGAAATATCAGCCTCCCTTGAGATATCTAAAGCATCGCATGACTAGAAGTGTGGGTAAACTGACAGCTGGAAAGAAATATAAATTAATCACTTAACGTTGGTAAAACAAAAAAAAAAAAGTCCGTCACGCAGAGTCTGCGTAAACTAAGCAGATTTACCATGAGAAGTTTTACAATAGACAAATCTGCACACTGGTAACACAACACCACCGTGATTAAATACAAACGGTAATGAGAAATCTTTTAGTTAATTAAAATAAATTCCCAAAGGAAACGGCTTCTGAATTGTAAGAATAATTTATATTTTAATATCTCAAATTTTAGTAGTCCAAGAACAAAAGATGGGGGGGAGAGCGGATGAACAGAACGTATTTGTATAAATCTCACAAAGTAACGAAGGTAAGCTAAGGTTAGAAACGACAGGTAAGGTTAGAAGAAGCTTCCACCTGAGCCGAGCAATGACGAAAATGGCCGACCTAATCCGGACTATACCCGACCACAGACTTCATAAAAATGCAAATATCTCGGTTAATATTCAAAGTAGAGAATAAATGTATATAGCAATATTTGTAGTAAACTTAAATTGCAATAAGATTGGTTCTATACATGAATATGGTTCTATATATATATATATATATATATATATATATATATATATATATCTATATATATATATATGTCTGTTAACGCTCTAGCGGGGGATTTTTGAAAATTCGAAATATCTCCGTTATTATGCGTCGGATCGAAAAAGTTTATAGATTCAATCTTAATGAAAATTAAAATTATTATAAATAATGTTCTATACATTTATTCTCTATCTTGAATATTAACCGAGATATTTGTATTTGTATTGTGTGTGTGGTCGGCAAGTGTCGGCTATGTTCGGGACTATCCGCCGAGAGCTAGTGCGGCCGTTTCCGTAACTATTCGTCACTCATGAATAGTTCTAGAGATACCTTACTACTACTACTGTTGTTATTAGGCAGATTTCTCAATTGTAAAACTTCACGTGGGAAATCTGCTTAGTTTACGCGGCTCCTGCGTGACGGACTTTAAGTATATTTAATTTAATGCGATTAGAATGATGTGGTGCCCACGTGAGATTTTTCATTTTTATTAGCGTGCGATTCTGTGGAAAATACTATGTATTGGACCAAAAATAAATAAATTCTTCTTCTTGTAAAATGGATGAGTAATGGTCTTGAACCTGTCAGTAGAGGGATTTTAGAATTTTAATGGAAGGGGTTAGTGAACTCAATATTAGAAAATAGTTGATATCCATAAGGCTGATTGGAGAGAGCCGAGAGAGAAAAGACGAGATTTAGAAAGAGAGAGAGTGGGGGGGGGGGGTCCCACTAGTAAAAGCTTGCTGTTTCGTGTCACTGCCTCTGCTAACGAGGGGGAGGGGGCGACACTGGATTATTTTTTATTATTTATTCCGCTCCTTTTTCCTCTTTGCTCTTCTCGAAATAGAACTTATTATATTTCATATTGTATTTAATGAGTTGACAAATTTGTATTTTGGAGACAGTAGACCAATCTTGGGGATTTTTTCCCTCCCCAAATTACTCTGTCGACCGGGATTCAGCTGCCAAAAGTCCTAATTGCTTACAACGAACAATGTCATTCCTGATAAAAAAGCTATCATTCCAAAATAAACGCTAAAACTCTCAAAAAAAGTAATTATATTATAAAAAAATAACTAATAACTACTAAACTTTAATGTATTATCGCCGTTACCATCTTTTTTTTAACGTTACCATGATTGTAACTAATTTTTCAATGGCAATAGGGTTGTAAATGAAAACCAAGCCTCTTCCATTTAGAAAAATATATTTGAGCTCAAAGCGATTTCTGAACTAGGCCTCAGGAAAATGAAGTCATGCTCTGAACTATACTGCTCAAAAATGAATAGGGATATTGGTTATTTTTCTCTTATCCTATTAATTTTAATTAAATCGACCTCAATTAAATAATTTTTTTATGGGAGGGAAAAAAGACAATAATTTCTATTAAATATTAATGATATTTATAATTAAAAAAAAATAAAAAAATGCTAGGCTCCATAAATACCACAAAACGTACCAACCTACCAATATCCCTATTCATTTTTGAGCAGTATATATATTCATAGTTGAGAAACATTAATCGTGAAATTGAATAATAATGACACGAAGAATGAAAAAATACTACAAAGAAAAAGATCATATCGTGCAAAAGTTCAAATTGTTAATAGTTATTTTCATCACTAGTACGCAAAGTGTATCTTTTCTGTACGAGGTCGAGTTTTACGTACGAGGCGAAGCCGAGTTCGGGAATAAGACCGAGTACAGAAAAGATACTTTGCGTACGTATGTTGAAAATGACTTTTCATTATACTGTACATATTCTTAAAAGGAAATAAGGTAAATATTTTAATATTTTTATTCTTATTAAAAAATCAGAAGATAAAGATATGAATTCTAAAATATGAAACATATGTTTATTAAACTGCAAAGGTTAGTCAACAGATAAATAGAATAGGCAAGACCTATAATTTAAAATTAATATTTATTGTGCAATTTTTATTGTTACTTATATTAATACCTTTTTGCGGTATTGATTGCTTAATTATTGACAAATTTTTGTTCGTTGTGCATTCTACTACATCTTTTTCAACTCTAAAATACAATGAATGATAGTATAATGAGGAATATTCCAATAACAGCTGTTACTTTTCTGTACTAGTAAAGAAAAGTATCACTTTGCGTACTCAAACGATACACTGAAAACACATGCTATTTTAACAGTATAATGAAAATGCTATTTATTAGCATCTACCCTATGCTGCTACGGCTAATTTTGTCCATTCTATTTATTTTGTACATTTGTAAAATTTATCTGTGTAAAAATTTTAATATTTATTTAATCTTGTAAAATTATATTTTAATATGTTAAAAGATAAATCGCCATTGTAGCGGCATGGTTCTATTTATTTTCACCATTTGTAAAATTTAGCTTTGTAAAAATTTTAATATTTAAGTTTGTAAAATTATATTCAAACACGTTAATAGATGAATCGCCATTGTAGAGTCATCTCAAATAAATAATAATTATAAGGCTAATTGGGACGGTTTACCAACATGTTTCTACCCTCTTCTAGCCAGAGTTGGACTGAGGATTTCATGTAACGAGTTCACAAATAAATAAATTCCTATTGGCCAGGTGTTAATTGAACTCACGACACTAGATTTGCCAAGTGATATTAAGGCCGACGCCTGAACTCACACGGCTAACCTAAGCACCCGGCAAAAGGTCAACACCATAAATACACTAAAATCTACAATTTATTCGCAGTCCAACACAATTATGTTACAGAGATACAACCTATCCTGATCTATTCTTAATGGCAGCTCGACAGTTCCAAGAGCCTCAAAATATAATAGAACGATATATGGCAAACTATTAGAAACGTTCTTATCCTGGCTTTACTGTCATGAATAAATTAGAACCAATAACTAGACTATTTACCAAGGAACTAGAGACAAAAACTAATAACAGACCCATATAAATGGCTGTTTTTTTATTAGACTATTAATTTTATTATTATACTAGCCTTACTTGAATTAAAAATGGTCTACGGTGGAAATATAAAGACTGGATACACAAAATCATCCCGGCATATTCACCAATAACACAAATTGCCTGTAACAGTAAAACTGATGCTATTCGTCTGTTTTGCCCGAGATAAAAGCAGTTACACAAATTTATGATTTTAATGGCGGTTATCAGGAAACTACATAATTACAAAGAGCTAAAACTAACTCTTTTCATTTATTTATTAACTTCCTGCAACTTAGGCTAATTGGGACAGGTTCCACCCTTTTCTAGCTAGGATGGGACTAAGGATTTTATTTAATGGGTTCATCACAAAATAAATTCATATTGCCAAAGCGAGAATGGAGCTCGCCACTCAATGTTTACCAAGTCATGTTAACACTAACGCCTTAACTCACACGGCTAACCTGAGCCCCCCAAAAAATACTAATAAATACAAAATAAAAAGTTCATGAAGCGAGGACTGCGTAAACTAAGCTGATTTCCCCCCAGAATGAGGTAACGATAAAAAAAAATGGCGGCCGCTAGGGTGTTTTAAATATATATATAATTTTGAACGGACCTAACTTTCGCCATCTCCTGGGTATGGTGGATCCGTGGACATTTGAAGAAATCTTTCAGAAATCGTTTTATGAGTACGACCTCAATAGCTGATTTCCCTTATGGGAAATCTGCTAATAGAGTATATTTATTTGCGTATGTCGACTTTTAATGATTCAATATGTTATTATTACATTGTTGGTTTATCTAAGAAGACGGTAGTTAGAGTATAGTTGCGCTTTCTGCAATCTCTCAGGATATGTAGAATAGCCAAAGTAAAAAAAAAAAACAGGTGTCTGTTTGGTCTATTAGGAAATGTATGGTATGAATTTTGATTTAATTAGTTAGAATGGTAAAGTATAATCTTTATTTTAGTCTTTTTGCCCATTTTTCGTTCTAGAGGTGAAATTTATAACAGAAAGGTCATATTACTTTTATCAACGGCTCATTCAAGAGTTATAAATGCACATTTGATTATACGACGTTTAGTTCACATGATGTTTTGGAATTTGATTGTCAAACAACCAGCAAAATTCTTTTTACTCAACTTTGTCCTAGGTTAACGTTTGGAGCGAGAAGAGATCCGAAAAATCGAAACGAAGTCATCCCAAACATAACTACGCACTGAAAGTTCATCTTAAAACTGACCTCTAAAGTCATAAATGACTATACCTTAAAATTAGTTTCAGAGAAAAATGTGGGAATTTGGTGGTGATCGTTTTCGTCATATAATGCTTTAAGCGTATCTATGGATTAAATATTAATTTAACAGTAAGCAACTTTTACTTCCTTTTTTTTGAATAAAATAAATGGATGCGACAAATGTTTTCAATGAAAAAAAATATTACAAAATTGAGCAATTGCAATTATAAACGCTGCTTGCGCCTAATGTACGAGTAGTAATAATCTATTAAGATGGAACACATGATAAATTCCCGAGACACGTCAGTAGCAGATGGGTCAATCCTCTCTCATCCCCTCTTAAAGCTAAGCCCTATTTAAATCCGAGCTGAGTATCTGATCTAATCTCCTGATGACTGTTTTTACCGGGTAGAGAAATTTCCAGAGGGGTGGGCTAGGGCCCTTCTCAAGAGTGGGCCCTAATGAGAAGGCTTTTTGTAGGGGGGCAGAGAGGGGTTAATAAAATGGTAAATAGGTGTCGAAGGGTTTAGAAGAGTTTTAGGAGAGTGAGAGGGGCGAGTTAAGTAGGGAGAGATAGAAACTGAGTGATGGGGAGAGAGAAGTAGAAAGAGAGAGAGAGAGAGAGAGAGAGAGAGAGAGAGAGAGAGAGAGTGGTAGCACGGTAGGGGGTGCGGGGGTGCAAAGAGGCTAGGAAAAAAAAATGTAAGAGGGTTAACTGATTCGTAGTCCTCTTCTGGGATCTGGGGCAGGGATTAGTCTTATAATGTAATTGATCTATCCCGGAGTCCTATAGGGATGAGATGAAAGGTAATAGGGGTGCCCTTAGTGCAAAAGGGTCTAATGGAGATGCGGAACTGTTAAGGATTTCTTGAAGGATAAGGAAGGACAGTAGCATTCATTTGTAAGGGATAGAGGGATAGGGTCGGCCTGAAAGGGTTATTCGGCTATCCCTGAATAATCCCTTCTCACCCTCTAATATGCCACTCCCAATTGATACCCCAACTAAAATTTGTGAGTAGAAGGATTGACTTAATAGTTCAAAGGTATACCCACTTTTTTATAAATGCAGTTAGTTCAAAGCTACATAATCCGAACTTCGTTAACCCTTAACTGGCCAAGGTGTCTTTAAAGACACCGTTCATATTTAACCCTTTCAGAGAGCAACTGCTTCTATTCTTACCCCTTTTGGGCCACAGACCACACCCCTGTAACCTCCCAAGCATGGACATATGCGACATAAGTCGATTTATTGTTATTGGAGCTAATTGCTAGCAATATACTGAAGAAAATCATCATTGTTTACCACCCTACTTCATACTAGTTGCCAGCGAAGTTTCTAATTCATTAAAATATACGCTATTCGATTTAAATATGAACCAAAATGGGTGAATTAGTTGTAAAGGATTGTATTTAAGTTCCTATGTGTTTCATTTTCCATTCAGGAGAGAAATAGAGTTTTAGCATGGATTTTAATGATGGTGTACTTAAGTTCACCCTGGCCAAATACCAACAAATTTGCCCAAGGGGCATGATTTTATATTATTTCTTACTTTTACCATTTTAATTAACAGATAGTATAAAAGTCGAGGTGAAACCATTTTTCTCTTTGCTACCAAAATTTGGTATCACCTCTGATGAAGAAGAAAGCAATAATGAAGGAGAAAATGCAGACGGATGCCCCAAATGGATGAAGGAAATTTTCAAATTGAAATGAATGAAGTATTGAAACTTTTCAATATTGAAGGTGAAAGAGGGAAGAGGATGTTATAAAGAATACGTCGATAACAAAAAGTGTATCAACATTATTAAATGGTTGACCTTAGTGACATGTTCGTTGCACTTTATAGAACAGGTTACCGCTCCCACAAATATTACATGAACATTTTCAGCTAATAATTGGATTTGGTGGATTAATAACGTATTGCTATTGCACAAAAGAAACGCCCTAAAAAAAAATGTATTTAAAACAATTTCGAATACACGTTGCAGAGGATATTCTGCTGGACCGGCGAGCTAAAAGGGCTAGACACCACCAATTGCAGCCAAGAAATGCTGCAGCTCTCATAGCCAATGCAACAAGACTTGATGGGATGCACCATTGACAAGTATTCACTACAAAAGGAAAAGGAAGACTCTGTTACCAAAATCAAACGGTTGTTTTATGCTGAAAATGTAATGCGAAACTTTGTAACACCCGTAAAAGGCCCTGTTTTCTTGAATGAATGGAAGGTTTAATGATATTTTTGACGGATTTATATTTTGTTTACAATGTACTTATTTTTTATTTACAACACGTTTCTTTTATTACATAATAAATTATTTAATTACATTTTTAGAAACTATTTCAGTTTAATAACATAACTTACAGACACCACCATTGATTTACGGTGATTGGCCAGAGTGTACTTAAAGACACCACTAAGGTTTTAGGGTAACTGGCCAAGGTGTACTTAAGCCAAGGTGTACTTAAGCCAAGGTGTACTGGCCAAGGTGTACTTGTAAGACACCATGTAATATTTTTGTTCAGAAAAAAAAAAAATTAAGTAAAACCTTATATGTTCTATTTATTAGGAACGCAAATAATGTGTTTTTAAGAAAAATTTTCATTTCAAGTCATTTTTTGAGTTCCTGGCCAATTAAGGGTTAATCGGAACGCTCCAGTAATCCGAACTGGCCGAGAGAGGAAACAAATTACATCGTTTTCTTTTAGAACCAGTCAATGGTAATGCTTAAAATGAAAAAAAAAAAAAAAGCGAGAAAAAGGAAGTTCCTCGAAGGACACAACGGTGTATAGTTGGATTACCAGGAATGATTTTTAACAGATTTCTCTTAAAGGAAATAAGCGATTGAGGTCGTACTCTTCAGGCGAAATTCTAAAATTATTCTCAAATTTTAATTCATTCTACCCAGATGATGATGAAAATGAGGTCCATTCAAAACTGTGTGTGTGTGTGTGTGTGTGTGTGTGTGTGTGTGTTATATATATATATATATATATATATATATATATATATATATATATATATATATATATATATATATATATTTATATATATATTTTCTGTTAACACTGTACCGGTCGCAATTTGTATTTCATCGTTCCCTAAATTCATATTTAAATGTTTTATCTAAAACTAAAGATCAAGTTTGTTAATGTCTGAAATCCGACCAGTGAGAAGGGGGGGGGGATGCTATACAATCAATTTTATTGCCAATTTTATGGAATGCTCGAAGACGTACGATTTTTATTAACTTGATCATTAACAGAATTATTTAATTTTTTTTTTAGTTTTCGGTCTTCAGTAAATTCCTGCTCCTACACATTCCAAAGTAAGAATAAGCTTTTAGCAGATTTCCCTTGAGGGAAATCAGCTATTGAGGTTGTACTAATGACGGAATTTTCGAAATTTTCCTTCAAATGTCCATCGATCCTACCCGGGAGAGGACGAAAATGAGGTCCGTTCAAAACTGTATATATATATTTGTCTGTTACCGCTCTAGCGGTCGCAACTATTGTTTAATCGTTACCAAACTGGATATTTAGTCGTTTCATTTAAAAAGAAACATCAAGTTCGTTAACGGCTGAAATCGGGCCAGGGGGAGGGGGGGTTAAGAGGGGAGGATTTTCGAAAAATCGAAATATCTCCGTTATTATGCGTCGGATTGAAACAATGTATAAAAACAATCTTATTGAAAATTAAATATACTATAAATATTGTTATATACGTTTATTCACTATCTTGAATTGTAACCGAGATATTGGCATTTTTCAGTTTTTAGCTATCAGCACTTCTACTCATGTTACATAAACAATACTCTGCTACATAATAAATCAAATTTTTTGAAGATTAAATACCAAAAATTGTATTCAAGAGGCCTTTATTATACGAGATACATGCAAATATTTCCGTGTGACCCCCCCCCCCCCGTCTTAAGGTTTTGGACTACTAAAATTTGATTGAATGAGATAACAATTATTCTGACTCATTATTAATTACAGTACTAGATGTAGTAAATAGTTCTCAATGAAATTAATATGTTATATACTGATATATTTCACTAATGTTTTTCTTTCCAGTGTGAGGCGGGCAGACCCGTTTGTTTACAATTCTAACCTAGCGCTTCCTGTCGGCAGGTTATTGAAATTGGCCGAAACATTTCTTATTTCCGTTTGTATTTATTCACGGTGGTGTTGTGTTATCAGTATGTATATATATCTTTTACTTAACTTCACGAGGGAAATCTGCTTAGTTTACGCAGCCCCGGCGCGACGGACTTTTTATATTATGAAGCACTTTATTATCGTTACCAAACTCGATATTTAAACGTTTTATGCAAAGGGGGAAGATCAAGCTCGTTAACGGATAAATTGGGAGACTGAAAGGAGTAGAATTCCGAAAATTCGAAATATCTCCATTGTTATGTGTCGGAATGTAATATTTTATAAGAATAAATCTTATTGCAAATATAATGTACTATAAATAATATTATATACGATCTTTCAATATCTTGTTTATTAGCCAAGATAATTGCAATTTTTAGTTTTCAGTCTTGAATAGACCCCCCCTCCTAAACATGTCGTATTAAGAATAAGCTCTTATATTATGAACCACTTTATTTGAAACCTAAATACCAAATATTCTTCTCTTTGAATTTTTAGTAGATTTCCCTTAAGGGAAAACAGCTATTGAGGTTGCACTCATGACGGAATTTTCGAAATTATTCTTCAAATGTTCATCGATCCTACCTAGCAGATGACGGAAATGAGGTCCGTTCAAAACTGTTTATATATATATATGTTACCGCTCTAGCGGTCGGCGGGGGGGGGGGGGTTTAGAGGAGAGGATTTTCGAAAATTCGAAATATCTCCGTTACTACACGTCGGATGGAAAAGTTGGGCAGAATCAATATTATTGCAAATTAAATTTACTATAAATATTGTTATATATATTTATTCTCTATCTTGAATATTAACCGAAATATTTGCCTTTTTATTAAATCTGGGCGGCTAACGGACGAGTGACTTTCCCGCCAAAAGCTAGTTCGGCCGTTTCCTTAACTGCTCGGCTCTCGTGTAATTTCGCTATTCTAAAACTTCACGTGGGAAATCTGCTTAGTTTACGCAGCCCCTGCGTGACGGACTTCTACGTTCTGAGATAATTTCAAATACGTGACACATTTAGGAAATCTGCTTAGTTTACGCAGCCTCTGCGTTACTGGCTTTCGTTCTTACTCGCTCAAATTTCTTATGAATTCCCCTCCAAATTCAATAATCAGGATTTAATGCTTTTAAAATATAAATAAATGTTATGACCACATACCGATAAGGTCTTCAGAAAATGGTTTCTCTGTACGACAACTTTACTTCAGTTTGGTGAAATTAAACGATTTAAAGATTTATAGCATTTAGGGGATTCATTCACAGAAAATTTATAATTACTGAGTATGTACTCCAACAATTCATAGTAACTAGAGAAATTATTGTTTTACATAGATAACAGTAAAAATTGTTAATAATTCTAGACTGAAATAAACAGACGTATCCGTATAAAATGCCGAAATAAAAAGTAGGTTTGAATGTATGAATAAATGAATATAAACTACTTGTTTTTCTATCTTCAGTTTTTCATTTATATAAAAACAAAATACCTCAAAATTCTTATGAATTTCAAAATTTCATGATGAATTTAACATGATGCAAGTTTCCTACTTTGCAGCAAATTTCCTACTGCTATATCACTTTAGATATTTAAAAAATTACGATGAAATTCTCTGAAACGTTTAACACAACCGCATAAGTTTAAACTTATTTTTAAAACTTCAGAATTCATAAAGGAGTTACAGATTATATGGAGTTTGTCGAACCTATAGAGTTCTCTTCGGGATCGAAAACAAGAACCACAGTAGATACATTAATGAAAAAAGAAAATTGTTTATCGATTTTGATGGGTAGACAACGTAGATAGATAAATTTTGAAAGAAAATAAAAGTTTATAATCTCGTTTTTCAGATAAAAGACATTACCAACATAATATACCGCATTGAATACACATCACAAACGCACACTTGGGCGAATGGTGTGTTGGACATTTTGAATTATTAGAACGAAAAAGGTATTCTGGCTTTAATGTATTTTCAAGCTACCTAACTCCAATAGTTAGCTAAAAGCCACGTTCCAGTTTCTGAGATAAATATTTTATTCTTAATGGATGTCTATGAGTAAATACAATACTAAGAGAAACCATGGTTGGGATGTAATTTTTAATATTTATGGCATATGAAAATATTTGAATCATATTTTAGAGAGAAAATCTAATGAAATGTAGCAATGAAAGTAGAAACCTAGTTTTAAAATAGTACATTCGAAATATTTTATTTCAATTTATGAAATGTTTCTTGAGCAAAGCTATTATATTTATGCTACTTAATAACGATAAATGAATACCATCCATGATTATGAATAATATTGTCCACGATATTTTGAACAGTGAAGACAGATTGATAAGGAAATATTTTTTTTTTTTTGTATTCTTCAGGACTAAAAGATTATATAAGTTCACTTTAGTTACTCGGTATTCAGATATATACACTGAGACGGATATAATTTTGACAATTTATTGCATATGAAATTATTTGAATCATATTTTAGAGGGAAAATCTAATGGGATGTAGCAAGGAATGTAGAAATCTTGTTTTAAAAGAATAAATTTGAAATATTTCATGCCTCATATAAATAGCACAAAACACATCAATAACCCAACATCATTTTATTACACAACTGCTAAACGGAATATGGTCTACAAATTTTTAAACAAACTAAAAGGATTTTGACTTATGTGCCCACGAATTACAGAGAACCAACTTACATAGAGACCGAATTATCTTATTACTAACTGCCCACGAATAGAAAATGCAAGAAAAATAATAATTTCAATATTTAATAGATCTAAAATAAACAAAACTCTTAAACGAAATTCAAAATTATGAAAATTAGGTGAAAATGTTGAATATTCCACTCTTCTCTTATTATTGTTGTTAACTTGAGAGAATCAGGATTGGCGTTATTAATGCTCGTAATGGTATTTAGTATGTTTTTTGTTTACCATCTATGTTACTGTAATTTTTTGTGTATTATTCTGTTACAAATAATTTTGTGAAAATGTGCATTATATACTGTATAAAGCAGGTATGGTCAACCTTTGACATGTTGCGGGCCAAACTTTAGTGTGAAAGTACGTTCGCGGGCCGCTTTTAAAAGTAGTGCATTTTAAAGTAGTGTTCATAATTGTTAGCGATTGATATCAGACATGAAACTATACAATGTAATTATAATACCATTTATTAAAATAACAAAATGAAATAAAAAAATTGGTACAACATTATTATTAAATCGTAAAATTTTTAATTATTAACGAACAAAGAAAGTTAAATAGCGACACTGAAATCAATGAGACACTTGAAATTGAATTTGGGAAACTAATCCATCGATGTTTGGATTAATTCCACTGATACAAAGACGAAAAGAGTTTTCCAAATTATTGTCAATCAGCTTTTTTCATCATTGAAAAGAAATGTTCGCATTTATAATTACTGCCAAACACACAAATCTCTCCTCATTTTCATCATTTGGAGAAAGTAGTATAATATATTTTTTTTTAAATGGGTTTTTCAAAGTGTCCCGCGGTCCGGATCAAATCTTACTGCGGACCGGTTGCTGCCCACGTATGGTATAAAGTAAGGTGACCGATGAAAAATATATTTGTCATTAACTGGGATACTATGGACGGGAAATATATATATATATATATATATATATATATATATATATATATATATTAAATATGTATATTAAATTAGCCACATCATTAATAAGTTAAATCCAATTGAAACACTATTTTTAAACAGCTTAAAGTATGTAAAATGAGCAAGGTTAGTTGTAAAAGTAATTGATAATTATTTATTGAAAATTACTCATTTTTAATTTGCTAACAATTGTAGGCCTTAAATCAGCCACAAAAGCCAATAATTTGTGGTTTTAAATAGATAATGAAGAGATAACTGAAGCTGAGGCAGATATCGAATTGAAGTTTGGACAGCAGACACCACGTCAAGTTGGCGAACATTTCCAGTCGATTTAATCCCTCTCACTGGAAATTTCTGAGAACCTCCAACAAACATTAAATGCTTGCATATTTATGCCACATTAAAATTTAAATCATAATACACGCCTGAAGTACATAGCATATAGAGTTTCTAATATGAGTTATGCCATATACTATAGTTTTACAACACAAACTTATACACTGGTACTACAAAACATAAACACATTGTTATTTTTAATATTTCTTAATGAAAGAAAAATGCTAATCACCAATAAATGCAAAGCATATTCTTTAACACATATTATGAAACAAAAACTCTATTAATATTTTCTGAAATTTATTTCATTTAATGCTTTTTTTAGCAGCTATTGAGGTCGTACTCATGACCCATATTGTGAAAAATTTCTTCAAATGCCAACCGATTCAACCTAGTCGATGACGAAAATGAGATCCATTCAAAATTATATATATATATATATATATATATATATATATATATATATATATATATATATATGTGTGGTTGTGTTATTCTTTTCGGAGTTTTGGTCAAAGTTGGTGAAATGAATCTTAGTTTATGCCGATATTTCGAGAATCTTTATTTTCTCTTCTTCAGGGCTGTAAAATTACATGTACTACTTTATAATATTGCACATTGTTATTATATATTGTTGTAAAAGGGTGTTTTTTCTTATTATTACTTACCAAGACTAAATATATCTATAAACTATTACACATTCTTATTGCACTATGACTAGGGTTATAGTAACCTTCCTTGTTTTGTTTACATAGCAGGGTCACAGCCTTTTGTATGTTTTATATATTTATTGTATGGTGTATTTGTTTGTTAAACTATATTATAATTGTTGTACTGTAGTTCTTATATTATTTTACAATGGCTATTGCTATGCACTATTTCAATTATTACTCTGTTTTATTAAATCTATGTTATTGCCACTTACCACTATGTTATTGCAACTTATATTATTTTACAATAATTATTGCTACGTACTATTACAATCATTCTCATGTTATTTTAAATTATAATTATTGTTGTGTTATGTTAAAGTTATTCCTATGTTGTATTTATGTTGCTATTTTCATTCTTATATTTATTATGTTATAACAACCATTCCTGTGTGTTACTAAAACCATTGTTATGCCTATATTAAAGCTATTCTTATGTTGCACTATTATTATTATTATTATTATTCTATTATGTATGATTATTCTATTATGTATCTACAGTATTATTATTCTATTATGTTACAGTTATTAATACTGTTTGTAGTTATATTTTTATTAGAGCCACCTTCTTGATGTATTAAATCTATTAAGTTATAATATGTTACAGCTGTTATAGTATTATATATATATATATATATATATATACACACACACACACACTTTTATAATAATAATGATATGGGTATTATATATAATGTGGTGTTATGGGGTGCTCGAGTGTTTTGTATGTGAATATATGTATGGATATGAATATTGTATAGTGTTGTATTGTATATATATAATATATATATATATATATATATATATATATATATATATATTATACTTCTCTATTATCGCTCTAGCGGTCGGAATCCTTGTTTTATCGTATCCAAACTGGATATATAAGTGTTTCAAGCAATATTAAAGGTCAAGTTTGCTTTTGACTGAAATCAAACATCTTGAAGGGGGAGGGTTTAGAGGCGGGGATTTAGAAAATTCTTAATATCTCTGTTATTATTTGTCGGGTCGAAAAATTGTATTGAACCAATCTTAATGAAAATGTATTGTTCTATAAATGTTATTATGTCCGTTTTTTTTTTTTCACTATCGTGGTAATTAACCGAGATATTTGCACTTATTAGTTTTCCGCCCGCAGTAAACCCCCACTCCTACTCATGCCATATTAAAAAGAAGGTGTTATATTATGAAGCACTTTAATCGCAGGGGCTGCGTAAACTAAGCAGATATCCCGTGCGAAGTTTAACAATAGATAAATCTACATAACTGTAACACAATCGTGAATATTAATTGAATAAATACAAAAGATAATAAGTTACCTCCCGAAGGAAAGCATCTGAAATGTAAACGAAGAGTTCTGCCAACTTCTTACCAGAATGAAAAAACAATTACTGTAATATATCGGGATACAACGTAAAACAATTGCTTATATCTGAATAATACATATAAATTTCATTGAAAACTTTTTGCTATATGTAGTACTGTAATTTATAATGAATCAGAATAATAATAATCTCAACCAATGTAAGAAGTTCAGAAACGTAGGAAAGGGGGGGGGGATCTCCAGAACATATTCGCATGTATCTCGTATAATAAATGTCACTTGAAAACAACATGTGGTATTAAGTTTCGAATGATGTGGTTTACGTATGATGATGATGGTTGCTGAAGGCTGAAAAGTGAAGTGCTTGGTTAATATTCAAGATAGAGAATAAATGGATATAACAATATTTATAGAATTTTTAATTTGCTATAACAGTGTCTCTATACATTTTTTCGATATGACGTATAGTAACTGAGATATTTCGAATTCTCAAAATTAGCCCCCCCCCCCACCTCCCCCAAGTCCGATTTCAGCCGTTAAGAACTTGATCTTTCTTTTTACATAAAATGACTAAATATCTACTTTAGTAATGATTTAACAATTATTGCGACCGCTTGAACAACAGACAAATATATATATTTATATACAGTTTTGAACGGACCTCATTTTTCCGTCATCTCCTAAGTAGGATCGATGAACAATAGAAGACAAATTTCGAAAATCGCGTACGACCTCAATAGCTAATTTCCCTTAAGGGAAATCTGCTAAAATTGGAATTAATTGTCATCGATAGCGTTTTGAGGGGCCCAATTGCAGTAGACCATTACTTTAACATGAATGTTTATTTATTTGTTAACACATTAATTTTCTATAATGAAACCAGGAAAAGGAAAATATCCTTTTAACAGGTATTATTAACAAATTTATTCATGATAATACCGGACCATGGAGACTTAATCAAATGCGGTTTTTTTTCTTTTACATAAACGTGCGCAAACAATCAAAACAATGCAATTAATGAAGGTCGAACGGTATATAATTTGATTATTAAATATTTACAATTCATTTTCTCCCCGAAATTGATTAAACAAAGAGATATTTCATTCGGGGACTAATTATTTTCAGAAAATGAAATGAGGTTGCACATGAATAATACGCTACTCGGAAACGTTTTCCATACACAGTTCATTCAATTAGGCAGTGAATTCCAGTGACGTTTTATTCACCGTTCTCCACCTTTCTGCCCCAGCGGTCTCGTCAACGTCGCTACTAGTTTTCAAAATATCTCTAGAAAGAACAAGCCGAACGAAAATAGAATAATATTGGTTTCCAGGGATGTGTATTATTGAAATATATTTCATTCCGTATTAAGTAGCTCAAACGACCATGAAAAGCTAACGACGTCGAACAAAGCACATGACTTAAATGAAATATTTTTGGATGTCGGCACTCACATACAATCCAAAGTGCGTTACCTTCGACATGCTGGAATATTCAAGGACTTAAAAAAAAAAAAAATAATGTTTATATTTGTATCGAACACTAGTAGAGCGGGAGAGAGAGAGATAAACTTAAATAGATAGACAGATAGAATGAGAGAGGGGAGAGAGAGAGAGAGAGAGAGGGAGAGAGAGAGAGGAGAGAGAGAGAGAGAGAGAGAGTGAGAGTGAGAGAGAGAGAGAGAGAGAGAGAGAGAGAGAGAGAGAGAGAGAGAGAGAGAGAGAGAGAGAGAGAGAGAGAGAGAGAGAGAGAGAGAGAGAGAGAGAGAGAGAGAGAGAGAGAGAGAGAGAGAGGAGAGAGAGAGAGAGAGGAGAGAGAGAGAGAGAGAGAGAGAGAGAGAGAGAGATAGAGAGAGAGATAGATAGAGAGATAGAGAGAGAGATAGAGAGAGAGATAGAGAGAGAGAGAGAGAGAGAGAGAGAGAGAGAGAGAGAGAGAGAGATAGAGAGAGAGATAGAGAGAGAGAGAGAGGATATAGAGAGTGAGAGAGACAGAGAGAGAGAGGAGAGAGAGAGAGAGAGAGAGAGAGAGAGAGAGAGAGAGAGAGAGAGAGAGAGAGAGAGAGCACATAGAGTTTCTCTTTGAAAGTACACTGTGTTTTAATAATTATTTGTGAATGTTTATGGCATTATTTATTCATAGCTGAATCCATGTTAATTCAAAAGCGTTCAGCACATAAATAATTTAAATGGAAAATATTATTTTACCATCAAGAGAAGAATCCATAAGTTCAACATGCTGGCTGGTCAAGTTATGAAGATATAATAGATATATGATAAGAGCCTTGGGCAATAATTACAGTCCCTCAGGTACGGGGATTATAGGAGAGCTGAAATAAAATGACATTACAAGCACTCAGCGAGGGGAAATGTTGGGAGATTCTGAAGATTATGTACGGGGATATACGTGATAGGGCAGGATACTTGCACGAATAAAAAGGCCAGGTTGGAATGGGTTCAGAATATTTGAGTGGTATTATGTATGAGAGGATTCAAGCCCATAAACCATGGCAACCATATCCTAAATGCCTAACAGATCCATAAACTTTATGAGCTGCGTAAGTCTATAGAATATGAAAGCTTCGAAACAGAGTTCATACATAAATACTAGCTATGGATACTGAATGATGATTGTACTTATTTTGACAGACCATTATTACCGGCAGTATTTCTAATTTCCCCAACTCATTGTTTAGAATTTACACCTGAAATGTTTCCTACAGCTATTCCACTTGGGATATTTGAGTATTTACAAGGAAATTTGCTGAAAAGTTTAACACAACAGCATAGTTTTAAATTTATTTTTAAAACTTCAAACATCATAAAGTATTTACAGAATATATGCAGTTTGTCGAACCTATAGAGCTCTACTCGAGAGCGAAAACCGTGAATGGTGTGTTAGTCATTTTGAGTTATTATAACGAAAAAGGTATTCTGTTCCTGGCTTTAATGTATTTTCATGCAACCTAACTCCAATAGCTCGCTAAAAGCAACATTCTAGTTTCTGACATAAATATTTTATTATTAATAGACTTCTATGAATAAATACTCAACTAAGATAAACCATGGTTGGGATGTAATTTTTAATATTTATGGCATATGAAAATATTTGAATCATATTTTAGAGAGAAAATCTAATGAAATGTAGCAAGGAAAGTAGAAATCTTGTTTTAAAAGAGTATATTTGTAATACTTTATTTCAATTTATGAAATGTTTCTTGAGCAAAGCTATTATATTTATGCTACTTAATAACGATAAATGAATACCATCCATGATTATGAATAATATTGTCCACGATATTTTGAACAGTGAAGACAGATTGATAAGGAAATATTTTTTTTTTTTTGTATTCTTCAGGACTAAAAGATTATGTAAGTTCACTTTAGTTACTCGGTATTCAGATATATATACTGAGACGGTGAAATGTAAAAATATTGAGTAAAACCTTGTCAAAATAAATTCCGTCGTAATTCAGCCTCTTATGATTACCTGAGCGAAGCCGGGTACCTTAGCTAGAATATATATATATATATATATATATATATATATATATATATATATATATATATATATATATATATATATAAATTTATAAAATCGAAAAAACTAAGTCAATAAATGGGCCTGGTCCTAACTTTTTTATTACAGTAAATAGATCATTAATTTTGAATTTGGCTTTATTTATTACTAGCTCACATTACCCGGCTTCGCTCGGGAATTCATTTGAGGCTTAATGCTGATGGTATTTTTTTGGCAAGGCTTTACTATGCACAATATTTTGACATTTACCCGTCCCAGTGTTTAGGGTTCATACCCGCCGTTTCTGTGGGTTTTTTAATAATAAAATTATTTTTTTATGTAAGACTTAACTGTCCTCCATATTGTCATATTTCCCGTTTCCTGTGCATTATGCATAGATTTGAATTATTAAGGACAAAATATTAACATACACTTGAATTAATTTTTCCCGGTGAGATATCTGGTAGTTCATATTGAAAAGAATTGTTGAGCAAATTTCTCTAAATAACAAAATAAACAACTTTTGTTATGTGCAAATATTAGCCGAAACCCCAATAGGAAACGAAATATCACTATTTTTAATTTCAGGACTCCCTTATAACCCCCACTCCTGCCCGTCCATAGAAATGTTAGTATGGCTTATTATAAGGATGGCGTTAGTGCTGAAACACATACCGAGTGTTTTATTTGGTTCGGTTGAGTCTTTTGTGCCAAATAAAATTGTTGACTCCCGCTATAATTTTTAGCGTATAGCTCATTTATGCTTCCGTATACGGCAAAAGTGCATATAACAAAAGATACTCTAAATAACAAAATAAACAACTTTTGTTAAGTGCATATTTGCTGAAAAAGCAATAGGAAACGAAATATCGCTATTTTTAATTTCAGGCCTTCCTTATAACCCCCATCCTGCCCGTCCCTAGATATGTTAGTTTGGCTTATTATAAGGAAATCGTTAGTATTAATTCACATAACGAGTTTGGTTTAGTTCGGTTGAGTCTTTTGTGCCAAATAAAATGGTGGACTTCCGCAGTAGTTTTTAGCGTATAAGTCATTTATACTTAGGTATACGGCAAAAGTGTATATAACAAAAGTTACTCTAAATAAAAAGTAAACAACTTTTGTTATGTGCATAATTGCCGAAAATGCAATAGGAAACGAAATATCGCTATTTTTATTTTCAGGCTTCCCTTATAACCCCCACTCCTGTTCGTCTTAGAGAATATTAATATAGCCTAAAGTCTAAGTTGGGCTAATAGTAATATACATACCAAGTTTCATAAAATTCGGATCAGCCGTTTATGCGTAAAAAGGTAACAAACAAACAAACAAATAAACAAACAAACAGACACGAAAGAAACAAAATGTAGTTATGGTGTCTATGATATGTGAAACGAAAAGTTATCGTAAAATTTTGGAAAAAAATCAATGTACAGGCAGAGGTTACAATTTTATATATATATATATATATATATATATATATATATATATACTAGCTCAGATACCCGGCTTCGCTCGGGAATTCATTTGAGGCTGAATGGTGATGGTATATTTTTGGCAAGGCTTTACTTTGCACAATATTTTGATATTTACCCGTCCCAGTGTTTAGGGTTAACACCCGTCGTTTCTGTGGATTTGTTAATAATAAAATATTTTTTTATGTAAGACTTCACTGTCCTGCATATTGTCATATTTCCCGTTTCCTGTGCATTATGCATAGATTTGAATTATTAATGAGAAAATATTGACATACATTTGAATCAATTTTTTCATTTGAGGTACCTGGTAGTTCATATTGAAAAGAAGTGTTGAGCAAATTTCTCTAAATAACAAAATAAACAACTTTTGTTATGTTCATATTTGCCGAAACCCCAATAAGAAATCACTATTTTTAATTTCAGGCCTCCCTTATAACCCCCACTCCTGCCCGTCCCTAGAAATAGTATGGCTTATTATAAGGAAGGCGTTAGTGCTTAATACACATACTGAGTGTTTTATTTAGTTCGGTTTGTGTCTTTTGTGCCTAATAAAATTGTTGACTCCCGCTATACTTTTTAGCGTATGACGCCTTTATACTTCGGTATACGACGACAGTGTATATATAAAAAAAAAGTTTCTCTAAATAACAAAATAAACAACTTATTTATTTTGCCGAAAACGCAATACGAAACGAAATATCACTATTATTAATTTCAGGCCTCCCATGTAACCCCCACTCCTGCCAGTCCCTAGAAATGTTAGTATGGCTTATTATAAGGAAATCGATAGTATTAATTCACATTGCGAGTTTGGTTTAGTTCGGTTGAGTCTTTTGTGCCAAATAAAATTGACCACTTCCGCTATAGGTTTTAGCGTATATTTCGTTTATAATTCGGTATTTGAAAAAAGTGTATATAACAAAAGTTACTCTAAATAACAAAATAAACAACTTTTGTTATGTTCATATTTGCCAGAAAACCAATAGGAAACGAAATATCGCTATTTTTAATTTCAGGCTTCCCTTATAACCCCCACTCCTGTTCGTCTGAGAGAATATTAATATAGCCTAAAGTCTAAGTTGGGTTAGTAGTAATATACATACCAAGTTTCATAAAATTCGGTTCAGCCGTTTATGCGTGAAAAGGTAACAAACAAACAAACAAACAAACAGACACCAAAGAAACAAAAGTCCGTCACGCAGGGGCTGCGTAAACTAAGCAGATTTCCCACGTGAAGTTTTACAATAGGGAAATCTGCCTAATAACAACTGTAGTAGTAAGAAACCTCTAAACCTAAAACATTATTTAGGGCGTAACAACCCAGTAGTTTTTAGCCCCAAAAAACAGTTGACCTAACCTCTAAACCTATTCACGAGGGGCGAAGTTATAGAAACGGCCGCCAGAGCTCTCGCCGGAAAGTTCGAACATAGCCTACTGGTGACCAGTATCACGCAGAATACAAATGCAAATATCTCGGTTAATATTCAAGATACAGAATAAATGAATAGAACAATATTTATAGTAAATTTATATTAAATTTATT